>OUQQ01000209.1:7254-29600 GCA_900404475.1 Spongospora subterranea | reverse complement strand
TTTACCAAAGATCTCATGTTAAATCTCATAGGAGTTCAGAGACCATTATATCTATACTTGAGGCGACGACGCCAAGATTGGCCGATATTGTGGGCCAAGGCGAAATTCATCTCAATCAACAGTACATCTGGAAAACAGTTTCAAAACCCGCTACCTCTTTCGCTGGGCGAATCACTAAAGCAGGACGTCTTATACCGAAAACAGTCTTGGAAATGTTTTTGCCACGTCCATTCCTATAAACGGTTGTTTAATATGCAATGGAGCACATTAAGTACAAGTTTGTGACACAGTTTAATCTTCGATCTTTTACAACGTCGCACCCGAAACTTTCTCTCTAATAAATCTTCCAGATTACGCCAAAGATGACAAGAACGTCCTGTTATACCGCCTTTCAAGGGTCTGTTCCGACACATTCTGGGCAATACCCAAATTTTCTCTTTTACTCGAACCTATCGTGTCATAGTATCAACAGGAATTCCACATTGGGTCGACACATCTGACACAGCGGCTTTGATACGATGCGGATCTCATCTATCATGTTTAACTTCTCAACCTTTTGCTGGAAAGAGTAGCGATTGTGCTTGTTGACTCCGCGATTTCCTTTGATCCGAGCAAGTGATCTCATGGAATAATAATGCAGCTGACGTCTTGCTTTGTTTGTCGCAACCTGTGCATTTGCAGCTCTCGCTCCAACTAAATGCGGAACTTGAACAGTAATGTACTCTTTTCCTGTTGCTTTTGATCGCATTATGGTGGTCCCAAAGCATCGTTTGCCTGACCCTCATACCCTTTCAAAGATCCGATTGAAGCTACAATACCGTTCGAAAACTGCGACGACAATTATTTTCATTTTGAGTGGACGATGTCAATGGCAGAGATGACTTTAAACATCCTCGGGAGGGAATATCGGCTTTGAGGGCTGCGAATTCTTCATCGTGGATCGCTTGGGCAGCGCGTACATTGTTAAGTCCGTATCTATGGTACAGTAACTTGAGCAACTTGCGGCTTTCAGTTGTCACGTTACGACTAGCGCATCTACAGTGAGCCGAATTTTCTAAAAAAAAGCGTTTGAGGGTCTCAAGGTAGTTTCAGTATGTACTAACAACAATGGCTGCGCCCTTTGAGTTGCTGTGTTTGCGGATGATGACGTTCGACGCGTCATCACGTGACACGTGCTTTCCGTATGAGGGGTTACCTACTACACTACACCCAGTGGGACTGTTCACCGTTAGCAACGTTGAGGGGTCATAACTTTAATCCGATCCGGTTGTTCGTGTGTGGAGAGAGTGTGTTGGATC
The DNA here is from genome assembly GCA_900404475.1 of Spongospora subterranea. Taxonomy (NCBI): domain Eukaryota; phylum Endomyxa; class Phytomyxea; order Plasmodiophorida; family Plasmodiophoridae; genus Spongospora; species Spongospora subterranea. The sequence continues at coordinate 28,302 of OUQQ01000209.1, read as the reverse complement.
GAACCTAATTGGCGATGGCGTCGAAGATGGTGTATACGGTGACTATGCACACCGGGGAGCGACTACTCGTTGCGAGCGATTTGCGAATTGAAGTGACGTTGATCAGCAGTTCCGCCAAAAAGGCCGGACCCTTCAGCTTACGATCGAAATTCGGGATTATCGAGCGACATCATGGGGAACATACAGAAATTCATAAATTTGATGCTGAACAAGATATAGGGGAGATTGTGGCTATTCAAGTGCATGCTAATAGAGGATGGCGGTCTCTGTTTACCGATCTGTTTATCAACAGTATTACTGTCAGAGACCTTTCTTACCCATTCATGTTTATGCTGACCAGTACTTAGGTACGCCAAACCTCTCGCGGTATAGAAATGTTTGTGCCAATCTATTCTTGGATACAAAAAGGCGATAACCGAACATTTTTTGGAGGGGTTCCGACTTTACCAAACGATCCTAAACTTACTGATTCAATGCTTGAGCTTCGATCTGCCGATATCGCCTATCATCAATCTGTTTATGATAGCACCAAGTTTGCCAGAATCACCGGACTGCCAAGCGGTTTGAGAGCAAGATACCAGGACTTGCCTGCAGATGAGCAGTTTGAGTCGTTAAAAGGGCGACAGGTGAGCGAGTTTTCACTCTAACCGCTTGTTAGGAGTGGTGAAGTTAGTATCTGCCAGGTGCTGTCAAATGTCATCAAAAAGATTTTGGAGACGGGTGTTGCTGATCTGTTTGGTCATCGCCGCAGCTGGGGTAGTCTTGAAGAGTTCAAATCGGCGTTGTTCGGACCCAACGGAAGCCTGCTATCTCCGATTGCAGAGACTTGGGATACTGATGACACTATGGGAAGACAGTATTTATGTGGAATCAATCCTGCATTCGTCAAACTTTGCGCTGTCGGATACCATCGCGCTTTTTGCAGTCTTCAATAATAACCGCGTTTCCAGGGGTCGTTCCCAGAGAAATTCCCTGTTACCGATAAGGTGCTGAAAAGCAAAGTTGCCATCCTTCGCGACAAAGACATTCAAACCGAAATGCAAGCTGGCAAATTTTGTTATGTTGATTTCCGGCCTTTGTTACAAGACTTAGTAGACATTCAAGCTAGGGAGCGCGCTCAAGGAGTGGTAATTCATGCTCTTGACCCTTGTTATCTTCGTCGTTCTGAAATGTGGACTGCAATAGAATGACCACCAGAACTCATACTTAGCTGCGGCTGTTTGTCTGTTTTATTACTCAGAGCCCATCAACACGATCGTACCTGTGGCAATTCAGCTCAAACAAGGAGGTAAAATGTATTATCCCACGGTTAAGGATGACTCAGAATTTCAAAAGAATGAATGGTATTCAAAAAACATGAATTCATCCCAACCTGAAAATATACGACAGGATTATGGCGAAGATGTTTGTCAACAACGCCGATGCGCAAATTCACCAGCTCTGCACTCACTTTATGGGGACCCACATGGTTATTGAAGCATATGCTATTGCGGCCCGGCGTACCTTGTCTTCATCGCACCCTTTATTCCGCCTGTTAAAGCCACATTTACAGTGGACTAGTGCCATCAATTCTCTTGCAAGGCAACGGTACTGATTTCGATATAATTTTGGTCCTACTTTACTCAGTGCGTATATCAGTTTATTACCGACGATCGAGAGTTTGTTCAGTATCGGTATTATCTCATACAAGCATATGTTGTTTTGATGATAAAGACTTCCGCCCTAGGTCATCAGATGTTTCCCTTGATTCAGAGGGCATATTCTCTCTGGACTTATGAATTTCTATCTCCCCTGCATCTCCTAAAACAAAATGGGTTTACCGATGGCATAAAATCTCCACTAGTCGATACGCCTGGAGCATATCCATGGCGTGAAGATGTCCTTCTTATCTACGAGGCCATTCATGAATTCACTTCCAAATACGTCAATCATTACTACAAGGGAGATGACAAACTTGTTGCTGCAGACGCAGGTTGATATACTCGATTTATCATGTCTGTTGGTGAATGACAATATACGATGTACAGAAATTTCAAATTGGCGTTTGGAACTATTGGAGGTGCTACCCAAAAAAAATTATCCGCAAATTGACACCTGTCAGCAACTTATCGACATGACAGCAAACGTCATATTTGCTGCAACTGCTGGACATGCGCCTATCAATTTCAATCAATACGGTTTCTCTAGAGTAAATTTTCAAACGCACGTTTGCTGATTTCTTGACTGTCATCAGAATACTACAGCTGGGTTCCTAATCACCCTGCTGTAATGAGATTAGGACTCCCTGAAGACATCAAAGTTCCCATCACTACAGAAATTCTGCTTGATGCTATCCCCAACGTGTATGTGGTACCTTCTTCCGAGCGCTTCACTCTACAAGTCACTCAATTCCTGATACAGGACTCAGACCGTCCAATCGATAGCTTTAGCTCGAAGCTTGTCTGAATATGCCGATGAAGAAGTTTTCCTTGGGAAGGTATGCAAAACGCAGTATCCTATCTGCAACGCTAAAATCAAAATTTTAGGCGGAACCTGATTTATCTGATCCAGCTGCTCGGGTCATTCATGAAACTTTTAATGCGAAATTGGACGAAATCACTGTTATCATTAAAAAGAGAAATGAAACATCACGCGCCAAAGATCCATATATTTGGTTAATGCCGCAAATGATCTCCAACTCTATCGCCATTTGAATAAACAGTCTCGGGTGTTCGGTTTCCGACGTTGTTTGAAGGAGCACAATTTACCAGTCGGCAATTTCGCAATTCTCACGCATGCAGATCGTTGTTGCGAAAGAGCACGTTATTTTGGATTTTCCAGTCATCATTATTGACGGTGAGTTGGTGACATCAGACAAATAACACCTGAAATGAAAAACCGGCACGCGTTCAGTGATATTTGCTGGAACAACTGTTTGGTTAAAACTGATAGTGTACGACGGGTGTAGCTCTAATCCGAATGGAACGAATCGCTCGAGATGAGCTCACAAATCTCGGGTTTAATGATGAGGCCGAAAGTATTTCGATCCCCATATTGTATTCAAACTCTAATCGGCATTCACAGATTTCCTGAGCGCAATCGGTCTAATCTCTGGGTTTGAGTCTGGTTTATACCGTTTGTATCTGGAGGGAATGCCAAGATCAGATGCCCATCACGTTGTAGCTGATGAGCTGGCTCTATTCGGTCGACGATGGAGATCGCAACATCTATTGCCGCCAACCGCAACCTATTCCTACCGTCGATATCAAAATTCCAGCCCATATTTTTCAGCCATCCCTCGTCGTGCTAGCCGGCTTGATGTAGTAAAAATTGGAACTAAGGGCGAGACGCTGCCGTCGCTTTTCGTTCAAGCAAAACTTCGAAACTGTGCTGGTCAGCCGTCGAAACCATCTCCAATTCAGGTGAAGCCAAAGGCCCCAGTATCTCGTCGAACAGCAGCGTCGAGAACTTTCGAAAAAAAGCGGGTTAGCTTCTTGATAGATAAAATTGTTTATGGGAACGACGAGATGAAGACTGATAAAGAACCAGAGACAGAGAGTTCTGAGCTGGATCTTCCAGAGTATGACGAAGCGGCCGTCAAAATTCAGAACGCGTTCAGGAAGAAGCAACTTCGAAGGCAGATGGTTTGTGAAGGTACGAAACCCAAGGAGAATATCGACGAACAAAACTTAAACTATGAGGTAGAACATTTCGACCAGGCCATTCCAGCTGAGGTTGAAAACAACGGATCAGAACCAAGGAAAGAGGCGAAGAGACAGGTAGAGATGAGGGGAGCGGATCGTGACGCTAGAAATCACTTCAATGATGGAGAATTGGCGAGTTTGTGTAACAATGGAGAACAGGCAGCAATCGTATTGCAATCCAGATTTCGTGGTCAGCTTGATAGGCGACGCGTTCGCCAACAACAGGCCAAAGTCAAACGCGAACGAGCGACAGTATTGCTCCAGTCTCGTATTCGCGGATTGGTAGCCAGAAGGCGAGAACATTCCCGATCAGCAGCAGCGACACAAGCTGGGAAGGATGTCATTGAGGCAATCATAATATCAGAGAAGGATATGGCCGCCATCAAGATACAATCTCTATATAGAGGGTATAGAATCCGACGGCAAAAGAGAGAGCTCATTGGATCAGTTTTCCAATAATTAAACATCTATGACATCTATGTATTTGAATGAATTTATTGTTTATCGCAGTTCCGTCGCGTCTTCTACTGAATGTGGGCAAAATTATTTTCGAAGAAAACAAACGGCCTGGGTTGTTGAAAGATGCCGTTCAATAAGGGCGAAACATTTGACCCGACCTGCATTTGGAGGAGAACCCAGGTCGTACAGGAATAACCATCCTTGCCCTCATTGTGTTAAAACACGACCATATTCACTTGCCAAATGTGTTTGAACACGACCATATTCACTTGCCAATCGATGGAGGCGCACCTGTTGTGATCATTGTCGCCACCCATCAGCCCGCTCAGTTGGGCTGCCGAACACCGATCATTCCAGGCCAATTGCGTTCCTGACAATACAGTACCTCCGTTCAACAGACCGATTCTCCGATCCGCTTCATACGATTTTGATTAACAGAGTTGATTGCGATGGTGGACCTACTCCTCTCCAATTTACTATTTACCTCCAGCGCCAACTGCGGTTTTGTTCAGGAAAGAAATATTGAGCAGGTTTACAACGCCTTGACAGAAGAATGGCCTAGTCACCTTCAACATGTAATCGATTTTTCCTGTCAGGCCCTTCAAGAAATATTTGCAAAAAAGCACAGAGTGTTTTCCATGTTTATTAAACAAGGTCCTGGAGAATTTGAACTGGATCGGATCGGTTCAATTACTGATCCGAGACTCCTTAATTTGGACAAGTCTTTAACAGATGGGTTTAACAATTATCATCAATTATTTCCATTTGAAGACTACAATATTTTGTCATTACACTTCAATCAAATCCTGAGCTTCTGGATGTTGAGCTACGGTTTACATCGAGCGTTGTCAAGACCCAGTAAGGCGGTCTCAAATGTCGATGCGAAACGCAATCAGCAGACAGCTTACAACATTCAGGAAACTATCTTCAAGTTCACCCAAAGTTTTGGCACAATCCCAGATTTATTCAATTGGTTCACTATTTACACCATCAACACATACCGGCTCAGGGCTATTGATCATTGGAAAAGCATGTTTGAAAATGGTGAGCTGAAGCGACTGATTGGCGTCACTTCGTTGTCTAACTTTGTCAATATCAGAAAGAAATGAGAGAATCAAAGGACTTGATAGTACGATTCAGCAAATGCAGCAGACCCAATCAAAAATGGAGTCTGAGATCGCCACAAGCACTCGTCGCTGCGCAGAGCTCGAAAACTCTCAAAGACAAAAGGAAACTGACCGCAAAGCGAAGGACGATGAGCTGAACAGGTTAAAGGTAAAATTCTTGGAGTGTGTAATTTGTTGACAGACATTTAAGCTTCGGTTCAGCAATTGGCTACTGCAAACAAATCTGAAATTGCAGAGCAAAGGAGAGCAATCCATGAGCAGTTAAACCACAAACTTCTGATAGAGAATCAAATTTTTCAAAAAACCAGAGAAGTTAACAATTTAAAGCAAGAATATGACATTTTGAAAATGGAAAAACAAGAAGAGAGAGACATATTTAGCCACGACGCACAGCGACATGACGACACTCGATGGGCTTGGGAGGAGTCGCTAAATAAGGAGCGACAGGAAAAAGAAACTATGTACAGGTAAAACAAACATGGAGAAGTGGGATTGCGATCTGGTTTTGAGGAAGATATGCCCCAGGAATTTGCAGGAGGTCATGGAATTCAATGCAATGTCTGGGGGTAATGTTGAGGGGTCTCAGAAGGATCCCCATATGCTTAATTGTAAGAAGCTGGAGGCTTTAGCTCGCACTCTACATAGAGACGCTGGGCTTCCAATTGTAGCTCATCAAAAGGGAAAAGGACGCTCCGATTATGACAGTGAAAGCGTGGTTTCGAATCTTGTTGCTCTCATGTTTGATTTCATGAGTAGGAAGTTCAGTAATATGATCAAACGCATAAGAGAAACAATGGGCAGACCTCAGGAAGATCCATGTGAAGATGTTCAACGCTGTTATGTGGCATACTTACAAACGGGTGGTCCGGCAGCAACTCAAGCACGACATGCTTTGCTCGCGGTGAGCGACTTTTACGCCGAAGCCAAACAGGCCAAATTTCGCCACGGTCCAAAGTGCAAAGAAACTGTTGGCCTTCAGCATGAAGCTCATCGTGGCACAGAACTCTCCCAACCTTGTGTTTGTGATTTATACCTCAAAGTTGCGTTGATGGTGATTAATGGCTTTACTATATTACCAAAGCCAAATTACCCGTTAGATACGACACTATATGTCTTACTCGAGAGCAAAGGTGACCATAGAGTTGGCGGGACAACACAATATCGACAAGTATGGCCGCCAATACGGTTACCATCCTCAGGCGAGATAGTTAAAGGAATAGCCGACATCAAATCCGATTATGGACCAAAAAAACCGGCACGTTCTGCAAATTCTAGCACTGGAACCAGGGCTAATCCCTTAAAATAAACCAGGGATGGTTTTCATTTTAGAAAATTTTGCAAGTGAAGTCGGTCAACAAAACGCTGATGCAGCAGTGTTAAACAGAATAAGGGACCATTGAATCTTCTAAGAAAGGCGACGACGCGTCCGAAGCCTTGCCAATTGGCGACGACAACGGTGGCAACTGACGGTAGATTGATACGGGTTTGGACACGATAGGACCGGGAGATAGGTTCCGGCTTGGGAAGTAGTTTTGCCGGTTGAATTCGTTGGAGACCCGGGAATAGACGACGAAGGACGACAGCCGAACCATTACAAGCGATATTGTAGGGGTGTCAGGACGTGCCTTTAAACAAGCCGAAGACCTGACTGAAGCCAACACGCATGGACAGTCGATAAGCAATGTGGTGACGAATCTTGGACAGTGAGTTTAGCAGTGCCCTGAAAGACAGCATTCCTGTCAGAGCGCGGCTACCAAGGACAGGGACATTCATACCTGCTTTCAATGCTCGATCCTTTTGACGACCAATAAACAGACACCAAAACCCAATCTCGTAATCGAATGACGAGATACACTAGAAAAATCACACTTCAGAAAGATCGATTGTTACAGTACGAGATGACCGTCACAGGGTGATAGCGAATAGAGTAGCAACATGTTACATGTGGGGAGGAGAGGTTCCGCATACAGGTCCACCATCTAATAGGCACGGTGCCTGTGAAATTGTAACTGTAACTGGTCGCATTCAACTCCATCAACAGGAGTTCCACGTTTGCCGGATTGGCTGACTGTAGCTCAGGGTAAGTAACGTTGGCGATTGAAACAGCTGATGAGCTGGAATGGATTGTTTAAGAATTTTAGGAAAGATCGGGTCATAATATGGAAGGATGCTAGGAAGAAACTTTTCTGTTGGCGCCGGGGTCCAAGTATGCAGCCAAACAAATCAAAGATGAACCGAAAAAAAAACGAACGGAAAACGTAAAGCAGACCTGAAAAAGATCAAGATCAAGCTATCTTATATTTAACCAAGAAAAAATCTCAATCAGACTATCTCATCTTAACTGAACAACCTTTTATCAAAAAATGGCCAGGCGCATGGAAACCCGCTCGATCTGCACTCCTAAACCAGAGAGCTCAAAAAGCACCGCTGTCGTAGACCGTCTTGAGAATTGTCAGGGCCTTGACAGCCGCGGCCTGCCTGAATGCATGATTGTCGACAACGGAAATCAATGGCGGTCACCCAATCATCCTTCCTCTTCATGATATAAACCTCTTTCCAAATGCTCACGCTCAGAACGTTGATATTATCTCCGTGAACTAATTATGAAGGATGCAGCGCGAACCAGGATGCTGACACCACTTTCATCCTACTTAGACAAAGCTGTCAAAAAAACTCTAAAGAATTATTCAGATCAATCAATCAATTAATCAGAACAAGGTCAGCTTGGTGTTTTACTAATTGAAGTAGGAAAACGACAATTAATTTATGTTAACAATGTGATTGTGGTTTTTTGACGGAAAACTCGGAAGGAATGGTTTTTAGGTATGCCTTGTTTCCCCTTTTTGCGTCGAGGAGTAGGTTTCTGGTGAAAAAACCAGTTTTGCTGGGTTTCGAACTCATGTTTCTGCGACCGTACCTTCCTGCCGCATCTCAGTGTCTTAATACGCACCACGGACAGGACAGTCACAGTGTGACTGGGCCACTGCGGAGATAACGCGCCGCAAGTAAGGGGCGGATTCAATCGTGGTCCAAATTGGTCCGAAATCCAAAATGATCCAACATTGTGCGCAGTCACTTGTAGATACACATCCAAGGGTTCCCACAGTGTACTCATACAGCGTGGCGGAGGAAATAATTTTTGGCGGCGAGTTTCAGGGCATTTTCAAACTGCGCGGGATTATTCAGCCCATGCCGGAGAAACATATTCTCCCACCCCAACGGACTTCAATCTAGGTAGTCCAAACTCGACACACTCGTGGACACTTTTGACAAATTTGTTGCGGAATGTATCAGAACTGGGTGTATAATGGTATGTACGCTGGTCAGCATGGTTGTTTCAATGTCTCAAGCGTTGGCTTTGACAACAGCCCTTTCCGACCACGGAATCTGATGAAGAAACAGATTCGTGTTCGACAATGTCGTGCAATCTTTTGTTGAACAACCGGTGACGATCTTGACAAGCTTCCCGATGGCTGGTTTGACAGTGCCATAGCCCGGGAATGTGTCCAGGTTCGTACTGTCAAGCTTTTGGATTAGGTAGAATCCCGGGCAAGGTACCACCCTTCCACACTATTTTCCGTCATGTCTATTGCCGGGCTTGGCCGGTTAAACGGGAGAACAAATTTTTCTACTAACGATGACATTACTTTGTCAAAGGCGTATGCCCTTGTTTCACAAGATGCTGCTGCTGGAACAGGCCAATCGGGTAGCGACTTCTGGTGCAAGATCGCCACAGTGTATAACGAAGGATGTTACGATGGCACACCTGCCCGGAATCAGAGCTGCTTGATGAACCGCTTCAATAAGCGTATCCAGACGTCTGTTTTAAAATTTGTTGGATGCTTGATCAAATCTTTGAGAAAGTTTACCGTTCCGGCTGAAGCCTGCGGGACTATGCAATTGAGGCAAACAAAAATATATGTTTGCGAAATGTCCAAGGAATTCAAATTTTTGTTGTGCTGGGAAGTACTCAAGGCTCTGCCTAAATTTAAAGCCCATTGTCGTCCCTATCGCCGCAAGTTAAAGCTGCGATTGACCTTGCCGAAGAAAACATTGCTCTAGAAACGAGTCCAGTTCCAGTGTCAACAATATCATTGGGATTACGGGCCGCACGCCCGACAATCGGCAAAAAACAGGCCAAACAACTCAAATTTGGAGCTCAGGACTTGTGGCAACCGAGAAGAAAGCTGACAAAGCTGAAAGGTTCCAGATCGCTGCGAAAAGTGCTGCTTCAAGGCCTCAGCAGTTCACTGAGCATAAATCGCATTATGCAGGACTTTCTTGCATACGATATATATTCAGGAATTGCGGACCAACAAGAAGGTCAAGAGTACTTCAAACTGCAGCTCAGACCATAACACAGCTTTAACTTGCGGCGACAGGGACGACAATGGGACTTCAAAATTTAGGAGTACTTCCCAGCACAACAAAATTTGATTTCCTTGGCCATTTCGCAAACATAAATTTTGTCTGCCTCAATTGCATAGTCCCGCAGGCTTCAGCCTGAACGGTAAGATTTGATCAAGCATCCAACAAATTTTAGAACAGACTTCTGGATATGCTTATTGAAGCGGTTCATCAAGCTGCTCTGATTCCGGGCAGGTGTGCCATCGTCACATCCTTCGTTATACACTGTGGCGATCTTGCACCAGAAGTCGCTACCCGATTGGCCTGTTCCAACAGCAGCATCTTGTGAAACAAGGGCATACGCCTTTGACAAACTAATGTCACTTCTTGCACCAGAAGTCGCTACCCGATTGAACAGCAGCATCTTGTTAGCAGAGCGAGTGCCGCCCTAATTTATAGAATAATATGGCAATTCTCATGGCGGGTCGCATACGACAAAGAATAATCCAATTTGCCGACAAATTCATCGTACATGGATCCATTCAGGTCAATTGGTTTAGTGCCTACTGTAGGCGACGAACCGCGAGTGCTGCCGGTTGGTTAGAGCTGATTCCACATAAACCGCTCGACCTTTGTTCAACAGGTCGTGAAACACGTAATACCCCTGCAAGAACACATGTTCCCTCATAAACATGTGCGAAAAAATGGTTGTCTGTGGCAGTGTATTAATCTCCAATTGCCGCTGTCTTGAATTGCCATTATCTCAGGGAAATCCACTTTTGTTGACTCCATGTGTTGCGGCAAGCTAATGAACATCAACTTGCTGGGAACTCTGATCACCGTTCGATATTGATGAATTAAGACCTACAAATTATTAACAGTTTTACATTGGAGCACTATCTGATTGAACAGTCCCTTTTTCTTCCTATTTTGAATACCTATTAGAGTAAATTTTCTATCAAAAATTAACGGGTGATGCCCAAGATTCAAAATTAAAGTGATAAAATTTGATGGAATAACAGCCTGTGATATCGCAGGGATTTGCTGTCGCTATTCAGCCAGCAACAGGCTGTGTGCGGTCTCCACGCCGACGTGCGTTTGACACGGGCGCGGTACAAGCCGGAGGATGTTTTTGTACCTGCTGCAGAGGATGACAGCCGGGCCACTCCCCGCTGCACATGCCGCCATACTCGTCTGCAGCTGTCTGCAACTACAGGGAAGGACTGGCGAATGTTTGCAGAGGACCAAGACCCCTCCCGGACCGATCACCCTCTGCCCCTATCTTCTACAATTTTGGATCAGAGTCCCACAGATCTTGTTCATGCAGATGTCAATCAGGCAAATGAACTAGAGGGACTTCTCGATCAGATCACAAGATCTGTGGGACTCTGATACAGAATAGTACAGAATTCGGAAGATAGGGGCCGAAGGTGATCGGTCCGGGAGGGGTCTAGGTCCTCTGCAAACGTTCGCCAGTCCTCCAAGACCTCCTCCCTTTAATTGCACAGCTGGTGACGATTATGGCGGCAGGTGCAGCGGGGATGTCAACCTCTGCAGCAGGAACAGAACATCCTCCGGCGCACCGCTCCCGTGTCAAACGCAAGTCGGCCTTGAGACTTCAAACAGCCTCATGCGGGCTGAACAGGGACAGCAAATCCCTGCAATGTCACAGGTTATGTGTCATTGCACAACTGTATGATTCATATTTAACATCTCACGATCTGGTTATCGAAATTTTGTTGAAACCCATTTGCCTTTTTAGCTGGCGCGTCAGGTCACTGGCGTCGGAGCGATTGTCTGTTGGAATTTGACCTGAGTGTGCTTTTGTTTTAGGTTGTGGAGTTTGAAAGAAGAACGGCGAACAGATGAATATACTGATAATCAACAACACTGCATCAAAACCCAATATTGAAAAAACAAAGTGATAAAATTTGATGGATTAACAAAGTGACGCAAATAAGATTAGGGTTTTGGTAACTAATGAGAAAAGACGGCAAAAATGATCTGAAACTAAAACAAACGGGAATCAAACAAATCGCACGCATGCTCGGGTCAACTCATCCGCCAACCACTGCCAGCATGGCCGGCCGCGTTGGGACTACAGCTTCAGTAGATCTTGGTGCCATGGGTGGAATCGTAATCAAATATAGACGACCAGAGTGCGGAGTTACGGATTGCGGATTGCCAACAACAAATCTAGAAAAATACATACTCCTATCAGCTCCTATCTATGAAAATGTCATGAGATTTTTTACGAAGAACCTGTGCTATATAATAACGATAGTTTTCTTATCTGTCTGGATTTGACATGAATCGCAGTCTTGAAAATCGTAAACTGTGGGTAAGAATAAAAATGGTTACTTTGAAGACGATGGAAACACTGCGGTACTTGAGAAATCGATGAAATGGTGAAACCAAAAATAGGGTATTAATTTAGAAATTGGGTAAATTTTGAAAACCAGATGGTTGATATCAAATAATTTAAAAAATTAATGAAACGCGTCCCTTTCCAATTATCACTATGTAGTCGAGTGAGATTATGAGGTTCAATTTTCAGGTTGTGACTCCTACCTGCTTCCGCGAAATGGTGTTTGACGAGACATTGTTGAAAGTATCGACAATCAAAGAAAAAGAGTAGAGACTTGATGATAGTTGACGAGGTGGACTTTCACCCAGCGCGGCGTAATGTTGGGCTGACAATCTGAAAGCGGCAGGCATTCATCGTGATAATAAGTTGCAGTAGACCGCTGTCGTTAACAGATATCCATTGTTAAAGTCAGAGCATGAAATCATATACGGCACCGATTCCGAACTTTATGATTTTTCCGTGCAGTTTGTTTTCGACCTTTTGCTTGTTTGGGACCGCCGGTTTGACACAGGTTGTGAAGAAGTGCCTATTTACAGAGATCGCCTGCCTGTACACACGGAAGAACTCCATTGGCCTTATCGAACTTCTCGAAAACAAGCAACGCCATCAACCAAAAAGGCAGATTGCTCTCAATGACGATAGGCAACTATTGAGAATTGCGACTAGGTCGGGATTGTTGGTCTTCGCTTGGATAACTCTGTAGAGCCGTGCTAGATTCATGTTGATATATAAAAACCAACTCTCCGATCCCGGCCCGACAATGGACCCTCCTGCCATTCTCCAACAAGAGTTCGAGCAGAGCAACAGGCAGTTCTTCGAATCTGCAGGCATAACACTACATTGAAAAAACGCATCAACACCAAAATCTATCAGCAATTTGCAGTTCCTCCCACCCTCTTCATGCCACAACACAGCCACTCTAAAAGTCTCACTTATTTCTGGATTCGATGAATTAATTGAGGGTCTGGGACTAAGCGAGGTATTCTCTAAAGATGATGGACCGATGAACAAGATCCGATATCTGGTCCATGATTTACGTCCTGCCACACTCAAGACCATGGTAGAACACGCTCTCAATTTCTCCACTGACGGTACAGAGGCACAGAAAGACGAATCAAAATTTAAAGATCTCGTGCTCAGCAAAGCCGTCGGTCAGCACGAAGTTAAAAGGACAAGGGATTCCATTGTTCGAAAGATTGACCACTCACGTTCCAGTGACGCCTCAAAATCTAATTCTTCGTCTAGTAGGAGTGAATTGGCCGGCAGATAAGTCAAAAGGAAAGACTACAGCAGCAGGCCGCTCGATTCCTTTACTTAGTTGCAGAATATTCTATAGCAAACCCGCTCCCAAAAATGGATGTCTCGTTTGCAAAGGCCCACACTGGGTCCAGTTATGTGAGACCGCTACACTGAAGAACAGGTCAAAAAAGCTTGGGATGAACTCAGGCGAAATTTCTCCAAACTGCAATTGAAAGGGCTAAACCAGCCCTATTATCGAGACAAAAACCTAGTCACTGTCAAAGGCAAGGTCTCATTTTCTTTCGAACTCGACAATGGATCGTCACGAACAGCTTTGTCAAATCCCATGTTATCGCAGGTGCCGAAATTGACACCAATCGCGATCCAGCTTCTGGATCCACCCCTGAAATGCAGTTTAGCTACAAAGGATCATTATGCAACAATATCAAAAACCGCCCAATTGGATCGCAAAGATAGGAACTGTCACTCATCGTCGCGTTGATTGTTATATCACAGACGACGACATGGAGACAGTGCTCATCGGCAAATTAGAATTATTCAAGTTAGGGATCGACCCTGACATCGGCTCTCTGCAAGTTTCTAGAACAAACCCCAGATCGCCACGTGGAGGTTTTGGCCGTTGTTGATGGAAAAACTCAAGCGCCCGCCAAGCTCTTTCGCCCCATAGAGGCTCGTGAACTAGAGCCCGGCGAAGGGTACATCGTCGATATAGGAGCCAAAGCAAAAAGCGATATTGAGGAGAGTATTGATCGAACGCTTGGCGAATAACGCCGACTACTACAACGAGCGGAATTGTGATTTGCGACAAAATGTAGCTTCTGTGGCCAGCGATATGGGATTTAAACCGGAGATTCCCACGCCTGAAAGAGATTGTTTATAAGTACAAGGACGTCTGGCGAACAAACCTCGGGGAAGACCCACCCGCCAGAGTCACACCACAGAAGCTACATTTTGTCGCAAATCACAATTTCGCTCGTTGTAATAGTCGGCGCTATTTGCCGGCTCACCAAGAATATATGAAAAGCCACACTAAGAACATGCCAACTCCCAAGACAGCGGCTGATCTACAGGATCTCCTTTTTGCACTGAACTGGATGAGAAACAGTATCCCAAAGTACATCGAACTTACGAATCCACTACAAGAAATGTTATCCGGTCAAAGGGTAACCAATAGCAGCAAAAAGACTCAGTTTCGTAGAGTTCCCTTGTCCGAAATCTGTTAGAACAGTGATTCGCTCGGCCATGTTCGCAGTGCGGAAAGCTTTTCGATCAGGCAAAGTCAGTGCCTGTTTCTCTGACTTGTATATTTCACCACTAACCGTGTCATAGATCGGGCGTTTGTCGCGCTAAGCGCTATCTCATGGCGTAATGAGATATCGGCAGAGGGGACTCGACTCCTGAGATCTATAGTTGTGGCGACGTGCCCTGGCATTACTCGACTTTCATAACCCCAATGTACAAAAGAGGTTAAGCGTTCCGGCGCGTTGGCAGCAACATCCATTTGGCATTCGCTGAATAAATCACTCTTGGAGACTTTAAACTCCCTTCACGTCTGTCAACGGGACTTGGAAATGTTGCAGTGTGGCGATGCCCAACGAGTCCTGATGGTTTTTTCATGACGTTCATGCGCTGTGGCTGGCTACCGACAACCCACTGGTCGAAAACGTGACGTAGATTCTCAGTTCGCGTTTGGAATCGGTTTCGCATGTACATGTTTACCTTGATGGAGAATTTTGGCATCCCTGCACTGGCCTGTCCCTGGCAGGCTTTGACAGGGCGCTGTACAACAACGTGAAAACTAGTGAAGTTTGCAAGCAGTCGCCAATGCATTGTTGACTATAATGGAAATGCATTAGGTTTGGAAGCGTTTATGAGAGACAACGTGGCGTCGGCGCATCAATGCGGCTGCACGTACGTTATGTCGGAACAACGGGAGCGCAACATGTATCTACAAAATAATCGTTCGTTGCTACTCGTCTAAATGTTGGCAGATGGAAATCAGCCCGAACCTGCAGATGTTCCTCCCGAAACGGACCATGATTCAGGTAACTACAGAATCAGCGCTGGTTGCGACTAGTCATCAAATGTTTGGCAGACAGAAATGGCTATGAGCCCGAAACAGCAGTGGCTCCTTCCGACCTCGTTGTTTGCGACTCGTCAACAAATTCGGCAGAGCCGTCAGCGCCAACGGTGAAAATGAGATATCATTCGAGAAAGCACAAGCCGACGACGGCAAAACGCAATTCCTTGTGCGCTGGAGAATTGGTACGAATCCTACAATGAAGGAATGCACAAACTGTTGGGCTACGGTCTGGCATTTCAAACTCAAAACGCCAGAGTGGTGCGTGCAGCCCTGAAGTTAACACGTGAATACCAAACGCGTCGATCTGGACATGTGCTGTTCGCCGAATGGAAGGACAGACGGTCCAATCTCGATCGCGACGTCTTGGGGCCGGCAGTATTAACACATTTCAAGCACGCAATCGCAGTACATCCATCGCCGAA
Organism: Spongospora subterranea; assembly: GCA_900404475.1. Lineage (NCBI taxonomy): Eukaryota > Endomyxa > Phytomyxea > Plasmodiophorida > Plasmodiophoridae > Spongospora > Spongospora subterranea. The sequence goes on along the minus strand of OUQQ01000209.1, from coordinate 12,553 downwards.
GTCAACTGGACATTTTCCATTTTCATAAAGACATCATTGTAAAGGGCCCAACAGCCCGATTTTCCAGGACGGCGCGAGATCTCGAAGCGCGAATCCGGACCACAAGCAAGTTCTAACATTTCGGGATGGCGCTGCCGGGGCTACGCTGTAGTGTACACAACATATACTCCGTAAAACCCTTTACGATTCGCCAGTTGACCGGAGAATACCGTACAGCAGTGCAGATCCAGCAAAATTGGCCATTCCAGTTCCGATACACTTGGCCATTCCAGTTCCGATCTACCAGGTCCTGATGAAGGATTCACAGACTACGACGAATTCAATGGAAGAACCGCATCTTGCGCTTTCTAAGCCGGAGCAGGCCTCCCAGTTCGACTCGGCGATCAACGAGCGGGTGCCATTATCGGCCAATGGGGCTACAGAGTGTGTAGATAGAGATGAGGTGGTTCGTGAATTGCCTGGCCAGCGAGATGAACGCGATCCCGGGGCTGAGGTTTCAGAGCGTGGTCAAGATTATTGTAAAAATGAGTGTTTTGACGGCAAGGTTCTGGATATTGGAGATGAGGAATGCTACGATCTTGGAACTAGTGCAGGAATTACTGCATTGTTGAAGTCGTTGGACGGAAAGGAGGTTGATGATATTCTCGATCAGCTTGACAGCAGTGACCTTGAAATTGAGCACATAGTCTTGATGGCCGGTCTTTATCAACGCAAGGTCAACCGTGTCGATTTAATCCAGCGAGCACTCGCCATTGATCGCTCCAGTTCTATAGTCAACACCCTTCATCATATTGCGGCCCGACATGCCTGTTTTGATTCAATGATGCTTCTGGCGAACTCGAATTACGCCGAATCGCAATACGCACTGGCAGTCATGTTCTCCGATTTAGATGATCTGGACAAGTATGAGCATTGGCTGGAAAAAGCAGCAGAGGGTGGTCACGCTTTAAGTATGATGAAGATGGTGGCGTTGCTATCCAATACCGACGCCGCAAGATGCTTCAAGTACTCTATGATGGGGGCGTTGGCCGGTTTACGAACTGCTCAATTTCACACTGGTCGATGTCTTATTCTTGGTCGCGGCGTGGAGAAAGACCCGGTAGCAGGACTGAAATTTGTTCTACAAGCTGCTGAATCTGGTCTGGCCGATGCTCAAGTCTTAGCCGGAGGAATATTAATTCAGGTATTCACTGTTGGTGTCATGATTTCAAGTGGTTCCTGATGAATTGTTCAGGGGTTGCCAACTGTCGTTGCTGATACAGAACGGGCGATTCATTGGTTCACAGAAGCGGCCAAGCAAGGGAATCCGGAAGCAATGTACATCACAGGATCGTTAATGTTGTCGGGATCGGCTGGATTAGAACTCAACGTCGAAGAAGGGATGCGTCTGATCAGAGCAGCGGCCGATGGTGAAAACCCTCGGGCCCAGCTGGATCTGGGCAAGATGTACAACGCGGGGGAAAACGTCCCTGAGGATTTACACTTGGGGTTCACCTGGAGTCTAAGGTCGGCGCTTCATGGTGTGCATACGGCCACCTTCATAATCGGCGTGATGTACCTGGAAGGGATGGGCTGCGAAAGAAATGTATTATCTGGTTGTCATTGGGTTGAACGAGCCGTCAAGCTTGGCAATCCCGATGCCGTTGCTGTATTGCAATCTCTAATGTCCGACCCCAAGATTCAAGAAGGATATGAAGACTGGAAAGAGACTCAATTATTGTTGAAAATCATGGCTCCATCCATGCGCGTCAACTTAGCTCGAATGGTCTAGAGCTTAGACCGTCCATATAAACTATTGCAGCAGATTTTTATAGAGGATCGTCATTGATAACCTTGGCAATCGACTCCTTTAGGTGAGTCTGATTATCGTTGAGCTCGGCTGCGATGATTCTGAGACCCTCATGGTATTCCGAGAATTGTTCCGGATTGGTCGCCAATAGACACGCCTCGGCGATTAAAGCGAACCGAGATCGTGGAGCGTTGCCCGCTTGGCTAATAAGGTATGGCAGCCATACCTGTTTTGATACATTATGGCTGATTATCCTGGCACAATCGATTGCGTCATTGCCTAGTTCCTGCTCCACGCTTCCGTAAAGCAAACACGACAGTATATCGAGCGCATGGATCGAAGCTTTCCCTTCCGAATAGATCAACATAATCCTAATGAGAGCCAGGGACGATTTCCTGGTTGTATCCCTCCAATCGGTCACCTCTTGAACCAGCGCAGGAAGGAGTCGTGGCATTTGACTAGACACGATGATCCTAGCTCCAATCGAGGCACGTTCAGTCAACGGTGGCAGAACCAACGGGTTGGATCGCTGCCAGGCGCTGAACTCCGTGTCAAACCTTTGCTGATCGTAGAACTCGTCTTCGTGCTCGTCGACGTATTTGCGACCGGCCGCCTCAACAGCTGCCACAGACGATTTTCGAATAGCAAAATCACAGTCGATCAGTCCAGAAAGGAGGTATGGCGTCAATAAAGTCTCATAATCTATCCATTCAGGAAGAGACGACGACCATTGCTGAAGCATTGCATAAAACCGTGAGCGAACCTTGATCTGGCCATCATCGACCAACGATGCGAAGTAATTTATACGCGTCTCGGGCCCGTAAAAGGATGCGATCGGGACTACATTCGATTCCCGGTATGCCGATAATGTCCTGATGGTCTCTCCTGCTCGATGATACATGTATGGCGCTATGACAGATAGGGCAATGCGTCGCAAGCGACCATGACGATGGCGCAGCATCGGCATGACGCCGTTGATAACGGGAATGGCGTAAGATGCCAGCGATGACGATAAGGCGGGCTCGAACGCGATTAGGGATGAACAAGTTTGGAACAAAACGTCGGGATCCCGATCGTGAAGACAATAGATGAAGATGAACATAATGTCAGCTAGGTAGGCCGGGATCACATTCATGAATTTCATAACCAACTCGTGAAGAAGGTGAAGAAGACGTACTCGCTGGTGTTCACTAGGATCCGGATCGGTGCATAGACGATATTTGATAACGGGGATCAGCAATGGAAGGCAATCAGACGAGAGACGGGTGACAAGTATCAGAAGGATATTAACAGACGATGAACGACATGCTTCCCGGCTATCCATTAGTCGCTTTAGCAAAGCGCGAAGCAGAGAGGCAACATCCGATACCGCTAAATCATCATTAAGTTGCCGTTCCAACGATCCTAGCGCCGTCATTCTCTCCATCATGTTTGTGGAACTCATTAGCGCGATATACCGATCGATAGTCAGTCTGGGTGTAGATGTATGGTCATCCTTGCCCTTGCCATGATCACATCTATATGTTTGAACTGCACCTTCCTCGCTCATCATATGTAATTCTGCTCCTCTACAGGTATAAACACCAGTCCTTCCTGTACCGGTAGATTATTCGGTCACAGGTTGGACGGGTAGAGATGAAGCAGTTGTTCATTGCTGTACTGTGGGATGTGGCCTCATTATATCTATAAAAGAGCTCGAGGCCAGACCTCGACTGAGCACAGGAAATTATTGGCCGACTCTATGCAAACCCTGGACATCAACAAGATATCGATCAAAGGTAGTACTAGCGACGATCGCTGGCTGGAGTTTCTTCATACGCAGCAGACCTGGGCGATATCAGATTAAGCGAATCGATAACAGTTTTTTATTCGACGTAAAACTGGCTGATTTGAACCTTCCTGATCTCAACCATCATCCCTACCCACACTGATTGTGTGAGGAGTGTATCTGTATTGTGTGAGGAGTGTATCTGTGTTGCTCTGTCGACCTGTAATTCACCTTCGACTCTACCACACGTCCATCATCGGACACGCTCGGTATCGTCCGCTCCCCAAGTGGCCGCAGCCCATCGCTCATCTTCCCTATCTGTACCACACTGATTGTGTGAGCAGTGTATCTGTGTTTCTGAGTCGGCCTGCCAATTCTCTCTCCACCATACCACACGTCCGCCATCTTATCATCAGCTGTGGCTGCAGCCCCTAATCCCAACACTGCTCCTGAATTCACTCCCCACCCTACCACACGTCCACCGTCTAATCATCAGCTGTGACTGCAGCCCATCGATCATCACCGCGGGGAGTGGCTGCGGCCCCTAATCCCGACACTGCTCCTCGATACACATAGTGACCTGTAACACTATTAAGGTTATGTCCGGTACTAATACCGTATGGCATAATAGACATGATCTCGGATTCGAATCATCGTCTGATGACGATCACGACGACCATCTCCATTTCGATGGGGGACAGTCCCCGGCCTCGTCGTCTGGTCCGGACATGGATCACCGTCGCCTGAAAAAGACCAGTCGAGCTGCGTGGGACGCACAGGCACATGACCAACGTCAAAAGCAGTCGCGGACATGGGATCACCACCTGCCGAATCTGACGCCTTTGACAGTTGAGCAAATATATATCAGGAGGAGGCTAATACGTCGTGGTATTCCATGCCGGATTCGACCTGAGGTTTGGTCATGGGCGTGCTCGATTTCAATCATGTCTTCATCTCATCCCGGTGAATTTTCTCGCTTATTGGAACAATCCAGACATTACAAAGAACCGACCGTAGCTCAAGAACAGATCGAAAAGGACCTACAGAGGACATTTCCCAATCATCCGTTTTATCGGACACAATCCGGTCTGGACGCTTTGCGATCGTCATTGACCGCTTTCGCGATCCGCAATCCACATATTGGGTATAGCCAGTCTATGAATTTCGTCGCTGGACTGTTGAATTTATTATTCGATGCCGAACGTTCTTATTGGATGTTAATTGCCATTGTTGAGCGAATTTTGCCGAGAGATTTCTACGATCAGTCGCTCTTAGGATGCCGAGTGGAGCTGGGTGTTTTGAGGATCCTGATTAGGAAGATGTTACCGGAAGTTGACGCAATTCTCACAAAGTTCAATATCGATATTTTAGTCGTATGTGTCGGATGGTTTCTGCCGCTGTTTGTCAACACATTACCCATCGAAACCGTTCTTCGCGTTTGGGATTGCCTGTTGGTTGAAGGCGAGAAGGTACTCTTTAGGATAAGCTTGGCATTACTGAAGTTGCACGTAAATGATTTGTCGGAGTGTCGCGATGCCAATCATGTAATCAAGGTGTTAACAAGAATAGGGAAAGATCAATACGACGGCGATGCTTTGATGCATCAAGCATTCAAGAAAATTGGAACATTGAAACGATCAACAATTAGTAAATTCCGGGCTGTCTGTCGGGAAAAAGAAGAGAACGTCGAAAAGGCGCTAAATGAAAGAAGAAGACAGTATTAGATGCCCAAGGAACGGTTT
>OUQQ01000975.1:9641-25267 GCA_900404475.1 Spongospora subterranea | reverse complement strand
TCATTCGACTTAATCATGACCAGCTCCACATCCACCACAATGAGAATAGACAAGTCTGATTCGACCTATTCATGACCAGCCACCACAAGCTCAGATCGAAATACTATTTGACCTAAACGCACCATTCATTGCCTCCTAATTAATCTCCACTTCCTTCCCAGGTTCAGTTTCTGTCCCCGACAGCCTCAGTCTGCGACCATAACAATGTAATTCGATCAGCCCAAGTTCACGGTGCTTGACGACATCAGTATTTCGCATCCAGCGCTGATTGAAAAGAATGATAGGGCCCGAGAGAATTTTGTTGTGGCGAAAACAGCATAACAAGTGCCGACATACATCGACATAAATTTGAAACTTTGTTCAATGGCATCAGGATTACGCTCCCATCGGTGAACAAAACAACTGGGGCCTAGCATGTAGATGTTTGAAACCTTGTGAAAGCCCGAAACGTAGGATTTAAACCGTTCATTAGAAAAAATACATCTGATATAACAGTACACAGAACCAACGGCATACAGAAGCGATTTGTCTTTTAAGTGGAATCAACCTGGAGAACGTCATTGGAAGTTTAATTTCACAAACATTTTCAAGGCGGAGAGTCCCGCCGTTTAGCTTGAAGCTGGTCTCCCATTGTCTCGTGAGCCTTGGGTCAAGAGTTTGAGGCAGGTTCTGACATCACGATTGGTTACCACAAAGTCCAGACAGACCTGATATCTTCGGGAACGGAAATAACCTGGCGGTAAAATTTGACCTTCGCCCAAGTGATTGTTCACTTTGGTGTTATTGACTTTTGTCGGTTATTCTGATTATTATCGATCTGTCTTTCTAAAAAATGGTTAACCTTATTAGTGGGTTCCCTTTTCTGATTGTTTTGGTTTGTTGAATACATATTCATTCAATGAAACCATATTTTGTGTTTTCGCTTTTTTGAAACATTTTTCCAAATATCTATCAGGGGTGTATTGGCATTTTTGGTCACAAACGAGAAACTGTTTCGATGTCAGAGAGCATATCTGGTTATGCGAGTGGTTTAGCAATTCTATTGGTCCTACAGTATTCCCAGTTGGTGGACGTTGCAGTTGTAGATTTGGTAGACTATGATCCTTGCAGAATTGAGCAACAATATGGAGAACTGTGCGGATCATTGATTCGTCTTTCCATGTCAACATTTATCAAAAAATATTATCACAAGGTCCATCATGATGGACTGTCCACTGTATTGAGACCAGAGATCCTCTTGTTTGATTATCGAACCTCGCAACGTATTCACTTGTCCAGACGTAAACCTGGCAGCAGTAGACCACCCTTTTTTTTGTGATTGCCGTCAACACATTTGTGTTAGGCCTGTACTCATATTTACGCTCGGGCCAAAGGGCGGTTCCTCGGTGCCACGTCAAAACGGAAAAGGGCACCCTCTGGGCACAAACTCATATGTTTGTGACAAGGAACCTCGCTATACGTTGCTCAGCGGTCTGGATGCCCTTGTTTAAATTCCCATTCATAGCTGGTGATGTCCATATCCATGAAACCCTCAGGGGCTGTTTCACATACAGTTCGTCATCAATATGTCCACAAAGAAAGGCAATCGGAAACATCAGCCTGTCGAGCTTTCAGTGTCAATTGATTGGCTAACCCTTGAAATCTGTTGGAATGCACGTCCAATTGCATCGTTTGCAAATTCAGATCGATTCTCAAAATAAATTCACATTCCGGGAACCATTGCTGGAGCATAACATCAAAATATTTAGTTTGATCGCTGAATCGATCCTCACAGAATCATACCTTAGCGTCCATTGCGTTTCCGCACCCACATAGACTTCATTTTGGTTATTTAATCGTTCCACGTCTCCGTTGACCCAAGATATCAACTGCGTCATCGGGTTCTCCCACATCATGCATGTGGTCATTGGACAATATGATCTGGCCGGAATCCGATGATACACACCCAAGAGAGTTCGAGAGCGCTCGAAACATGAGTTAGCAACAAAAACAGTGAACAAACCTTCTTGGGTTGCCAGGAATCAACTTTTTGCTCTACGTAACAGAGTCGAAACCTTGATTGAAATTGCATATCGTCATTGATATTTGCTTTTCATCATGACATTTTATCAGGCGCATCAAATACCTTCAGCTTCGTACTCAATAAAAATCAACACGAGTGTGCAGTTGTATAGAGTTCAGGCAATCAATCGTCAATGAGAGTTCCACATTGCGCTGTTGACCTCAAGACCAGAAGAATTCACTTCTTGAATTTTTCTGCGCCTCGCCTAACGACGAAACTCGCATTGAACTTCACCATTTGATCAAGAGCTTTTGTAAGAGTTTTATAGTCTCTCTTGAAATCAAACCTTTTTGTAGCAGCCCTTGTTATGTCAAATATCATGTTCATATCTGTGTTGTCTCGAGTTCATCGAGGGCACAAAATACTTTGCGAAACATACGATCTAGCGGAAGTTGTTCTGTGGTTAACCATCAGGTTTACGCGATGTAAAACGTGCCCATCATCTGTCGTCTGAACGTTCTGCGCCGTTATACATTGTCTGTTTCAGGATCACAACAATGGTCTCAGTTCAGGCTGAGCGGTTTCAGTGATCGAAAAACTGTATTCTGCGTTTATAACGATATTTTTAAAACGGGAGTTGCTTGCGAAACGCACAATACCCAAAACTGCAAAATTAGTCCCACTCATTGCCAATAACAGATAGGTGCTCTGGTAAAGCGTTGTTATCCTGAGATGCGGTTTCATCCTTTGGTTTACTTGTGCCGGCCGCTGCAGCACTCGGTTGAGCTTTGCCATCGTTCGTTTTTACATCGCTGTCAGCATTGTTCCCATCTTGATTGTCGCCTTCAGGGTTCGGTGTCGGCATTGCGGCTTCCCCCGCGGGTTCGTCATCTCCCGACGCCTGGCCAGTGCTTGCTGATTGACCAGAAGGGCCAAGCTGCTCACCGCTCGTGTTGCTAGAATCGGCGGGCAGATTCATTGGAAGAGCCTCAGACTCGTCAACGTCGATTTCCAGGTCGATTGGCGGAAGACCTTCTACTGCTGGTACATTAGTGGTTTGTTGGGCCAATACAACTGATTCAACGGGTGGGGTTTGCTCATCAAAACCTTGCTCATTGTGGGCACTTGTTGGCCCAGAGACAGGTGTTGCCGTATTGGCGGACGGACCCTCGGTTCGATCCAGTTCTTGTCCATTGCCACGAAAATTATGAGTGGCACCAGAATCTTCAGAAACTCTTGATGAAAGATGCGAATGATCAGCGACTCCTGTGGCTGTATTCGAATCAATAGTCGGAATGGTGCGAGATTCCCCAAGATTATCATCATGTTGATGTTGTTCAGTCGCAACATCAAGGGCAACTGGGGCCGGATGAGCTGATTCGTCGACGATTTGAGCTGGTGCGTTTGTCGAAAAATCAATGACATCACCACCTTCGCCGTTTTCAAAACCGGTATTTCCTTCACCAGATTCCGAGTCCGAACTTGGGGGGAGCCCGACTTCGGTGTCCTTATCCATATTGACGGCCTTGGGATCAGCATTCACGGCAAACTTTCCTGCTGTGTCGCTAGGACTGGTAGTCGGATAAACCAACATCCAGATTCCAAGCGATCCTGCCAAACAGCCGCATATGGCTATAATGCCGATCAGGGTGAACGCTGGCCTGCATGAACCTGAGCGCCGGAAAACGATAGACATCACGATCAGGTTGGGTCAGTTCCGTCAATCGGAATGACAATTTGACCGGGACCGTGGCGATGGCATGCCCCACAGGCGGCAATAAGAAATTCCGAAGCGGCCTTGTTGGCAAACCTGGCCACTGGAAGCAGCCGACGAGCCGAGCCAAGGAAGGGATCCCCGTCGTGCGGAGACAAGGACAGTGTCGCAGTTGTGATGTTACGCCACGCGTATTCTGCCGTTACCCCACGACTGATTGCCGTGTCATGTGCCATAGGTGCGCGATGAGCAGATCAACACCATTTTGATTGGGCTCTTGGTCATCATTGAGGGCTGGTTGAATCGGTGGCTTGTGCCTGCTCGATCAATCAAGATCAAAACCACTCTGGTTTGCTTCTTTTATCAGTGCGAACCGGTGCAATCGGAAGCTGTGCGTGCCCGACAACAGATCAATGTTAAAATGTATTTTGCCCTTATTATAAAGTCGCTCTATATCGGAGGCTGTCTCTGCTCGAGAGCAGATCAAAACCAGTTTGATTTGACCCTTGTTATTTAGAGCCTCTTGACTCATAGGCCGAGCAAATTGAAACCACTCTATTTTATTTTCATTCAGAGTCGGTTAAATTGGAGGCTGTGTCTGCCCGATAAACACTTGAATAGATCGAAACCCTTTAGTTTGGCCCTTCATATTTCGTTCCACTTGATGCTGGCATGTAGAACCCAGCTGTTAAGAACAACGATCGCAAAAACATGGTATTGATCGGCAACAACCTGCAATTTAGCGCATACAAATCGCCGAAGAAGAAATTCCTCAGCCATAAACAATGAGCACCTCCTGATACTCTGATTGTACAAAATTTGAACAATATCAGAATCATATGCCGACGATAATGAGTATGAAGCGACGGGTGCAACCTGAATTCAACGATTCCACTCCAAACTTCAGATTCCAACAAACTGAAGTTTGACATTGCTGGCGGAGCTAACAAATGAAGCACCGTTCATGAACACTTTCAACCCCGAGATATTAATTTCCTATCTAGTAGAGCAATCCACATTAGAGGACAAAGGTGTTTCTCCCGTTGGCGTTGCTTATTTTGAATTCGCCGTTTCTTGCCAATTTCGCTCTTCATCAGTGACGCCATAACAGATAGTTATTCATCTCTTTCGTCAAACCAATTGGATAACGATCATTGCCTTCTTTATATGCTGTCGTTTGTTTTCAATTTCATTTGTCACCGATGTAATCCTCCTAACTTGTGCTTGAGATTTACATTGATCCCGCACGATATTGAAAGAGGAGCGAACGTTTTCAAGCTACATCGTGCTGATGATTGAGGGTCATCAGATGGTATAAACCGTGAAAGAGTCCCTCTTGAGGTTTCCAAAAAAGCGGTGAAGGTTGAGAAAGTGCCAGTGCCGGGACCAATGAATTCCGCATCAGCCAAAATGGATTGATGACCCATCAAAAAGGAATTCATCAAGCTCGCGATCTTAAATTGAACATATCTCATATTCGACCCACTGAATAACGACCAAGTAAACTTTATTTTAGCCATCAATCTCTGGATTTCCCACCCACCCTCTCTCCAACACAGCACAGAAATCGATTCTGTCAGTTCCGGGCTGATTGCCATGTTATCAATCATTGACCTGTCGTGTCGTCTGATGGAACACTACTCAGTTCCCCAAACTACACACAATGCTCATTACGCGTTTTGATGTTTGGTTTATATTGATGTCGTTGGAAGCAACGTCAGGTAGTTAAGTGGTCAATGTGGTGGACCTGCAACGCCAGCCCTTCTACGGTCAAGCATGATTCACAGGTCATTTGGTGTCACACGTCATCTTGCGCCCGCAAAGCTTTTCGCAGACGAGTTCCGGTTTATTTCACTGTCCCTTTAAACGCCTGGAACTGCATGTGGTGAGCAGGGTTTATTATGTTAGAACCGACAACGGTCGTTGGATGCTTCCCGAACCATCGAACAACCTGAGCTGGGTCTCACCCCAGATCAAATGTCTTCATTTCTGGCGTTTTTGACCTCGGTGCTGGACGGCAACACCTTGCATCGCGTGTCCAGTTGGAGCGATTCCGGGTCACAAAGTCCCGAATCCGGAACAAATAGAACTATTCGTCTTGTCATACACCCGTTTACCCATATTATTATGATAACTTTTTTCAACATGGATCATGATCTATACGGTGAGTAGGTCGAGAATTCCAAGACTAATCAGGACCGTCGGGCCTATTCTGAAGTCACTCAGCAGTTTCTACGATTGGCTTGTTACCTGTGGACAACAACGAACAAACCACCCAGGCTATTGTTTTTTTTTTCGTTGAAACAAGACAACTTTATTCGTTGTTTTTCCACTGGAAGCAAGCCAAACGTACAAACTGTCGAGTGACTTCAAGATAGACCCGACGTAGTGAATTTCCTGATAGGTTCCGGCACTCTCGTCGTACTTCAGGAATTGCTGTACAAGAATCGCTTAAAAATTGTCTGCAAACTCTCCAGCGCTTCGCCGACTTCCATTGAGCATTATAAATTGCAAAGCTTTTTTTATATTTCGCCGACCTTGGCGGAAAATTTCGGTCATTTCATGAAAAACAATATTTGGAGCGAAATCATTACCAAGTAAGTTTGGACCATGTAGCTCCATGAACCCGTAAACTGGGCTATCCCGCTCATGTCTTGAAAGCGTTGCCCAGAAATGGTTCCCATTGTGTGTGCTGCGGTTATTTGCCGAACATTGACGAAAAAAATCTCCGATGACCTTATTCATGTGTTCTACAGTGCTCGCGACTTCAATGGCGCCCAGAAATGGCCTTCTTCACATGTGGTCGCATCTTGGTTTGGAACAGCGTCAACGTTAAGACGCAACGGCCGTGTCGTTGCGAGGATCACGTTTGGATCTGCGCTCGCTAAATTTGAGACGTCTCAACATTGTTCTTGACATTCGCAACCACTCATTTTAATGCGACTTGGCAATTCCCACTGGGTGAGCGGTGATCGACCGGCAACTCCTTGCGAATGACCCGTTGGGTGATTAAGGAGAACTCACAACGGGCAGCCCATATTGCTGATCGAAATTTGCGACACATTTTTCCAACCTCAAGCAGAACGCCGGTGAAGATTGTTCCAGATCACCGCGGACGACAATAAATTCGCTTCGTTTTATAAAAAAGTGGCCTCAAATAAGCAGCGATCTTCTGTAGGTTTTTTCGGAGCTAAACATGAGATGTGTTTTTTTTCTCGAAGATCTGGAATCTCTTCGACACATCTTTAAGACAGGGTATTGGTCGGCAAGCTCGACAGAATCCGAGTGCAACTGGACACGTCAAGGTCAGCACAGTCGAGACGTTGAACAACCGCAAGTGATACGAGCAGAGCGTCGCTCAGCTGCGAGAGGAGAAGATCGAGATTCAGCAGCGCGTGACGAACGCGAAACAACTCTAAACTCAGCAACAATCTGGCCAGGATCTCCCTTGTGTTCGTCACGAATCGGATCAGCCCCGGTGCCGCCGTTTGTCGCTGCCAACGTCCTGAACAGGCCGAGGTGAAAATCTTCAAACTGGGAGAAGCTCAGAACCATTGCTGATCCTGTTGATTATATTTGTCAACGCAGATTCCCCCAGCGAACGCGCTGAATAAACGAACAGCACCTGGTGATAGCTTTGCAACTGGAACGCGAAGAAGTTCCGAAGTACTTCCATATCCGCTTTGAACTTCACAATCTCGGCGTCGGCCGAGCTCTTCTCGGCCAACACCTTTCCGACATCGCCGACACTTTCGCGTACAATCGTACCATACCTTTATGCATAGTGTTTTCGTTCAGAGTTTCTATTCCGGTGAGTGACTCTCATTGTTTTTTGTATTGTTGTGGTGCTTTTTCAGGTTTGCGTGTTGTTGTCCATATCGGCAATTGATTGTGATTTTAATTGACAAAAAATTAGATGTTCTTTGCTCCCAAACATATAAAACTACGACTTGTTCGATACATCAAGTTATTGAAATCACGATGTATCAGCTCAAGTAATTAGCTGTCCTTGTCCTCGCAGTGATTCGTTGTCCATAAGGACTGTTTTTCGTAATTCCTGGGCAACAGTTTCGGTTTGAAGCGTTCCCTGCCCGGGTAGAGTAGTCGATCATCTTGAGTTGTAGATCGGCTATCGGGATGGGCCGTTTCCTTGGGTAAGGCTCAGTTCCTTAGCCCTCTGCTTCCACCCTTGGCACCAGCTGATTCCAGAACATCATATTCACTTATCAAAAATGACAAGGCCTTTGGCTCGATGAACTAAATCCGACCCATTTCGAGACTCTGACCAAAAAACTCGAATATGTTTGCAAGGACGCGAAGTTCGATGTAATCGCCAACCAAATTGAGTAAAAAGCAGTGTTCAGCTATGTGAATAAATTCAATGACGGATTCGAGAGACAGCATGCACTCTGAATAGGATGAGTTGAAAGTGAAAAACAACGGTGAACCACAGAAACACATACGATGAAAATGAGAGAATGTATTGGATAACCAATATTGAGACGTCAACACGATCAGTCTTTATGAGGGGCATCATCACACAACGGTTCAAGCTCGGTCAACGTCACCGTGGAACTGGGAGCCGCATTTTGGACGTCCGAAACGAATAGTTCCGTTACCAAACCGAAGATGCGCTTGACAACGTTACCCAGACATTCGACAGCGGCCATGGGACGAACACTTGCCATATAGAATGTCTTTGAGCTACAAACGCTAAGGGTTGTAGAGATCAGCAGAAGATACGCTGTTACAAACAACTGGAAGGACCAATGCTGGAACGGGGGTTTAGACAGTACGAGCATAAAACACATGAGAAACACGTCGAATCCTATGACAAACTTGATGACAAACTTGATGAATGTTGCAACAAGAGCAACGATTTTGTTCATAATCGGAGTGTTTTTGATTTTTTCCTGTTTTGCAAATCAGTTTCAGGGGAGGCCCAGGGAACTCCAGCCGACCATAGTGAGTCGACTCTGAATGGATCCTTTTCGAGTGTCCATACCGGTGCCGAAAACAATTGCTAGAGCTTGTCCTCCGGTGACAGCAGTTCCTTTCATAATCAGGTTTTTGTAGGTGTGGCAATCGTCAGGCTTGCTTGAAACGCCATCAGCGCTCTTTTCCAAGTGCTTGGATACCCCGGTCAACGAGAATTCATCCACTTTGAAACTAGTCGACGTCCAAATAACCCGACAATCTGCAGGGACAATTTGACCATGTGCAAGCATGATGATATCCTCGCAAACTAGCTCAAGTTCAGGTATGCTCTGTTAACATCAAGTCAGAAGGCTCCAGAGAGGAACAGGTCGTGAACAATAATAATCAGAGAAAAAATGTTGCATGACACATACCTTGACTTTACCACCGTTGCGGATGACGTGAGCCTCAATGAGTTTATCAGAGTACAACAGATCGATGGCCCCCGCAAAATTCAAAAATATCAACCACGACATAATAACCGATCCTTGAACAACGTTGCGCGTAGCAAAATTAGCAATCAAACCGGCAATTAACCCCTTAACCAAAAAAATGTACGGGCCGTTCCCCACAAACTCAAGGAACGACATCGATTCTAAGACGTTGCTTGGCTGCAATTCCTGCTGGCGTATGACTTTACTGTCGTCTAGACCGTGCGGTTCAATCTTGCCACTTCTTGCGTAGTCTTTCACCAAACCTATCAGCGGTGTGATGACCTCTGTCGACAATCTCCGCTCTGTTAGAATCGTTTTCAGTTTCTCAACCAGCTGGTTAATTTGGAAATCTGTTTTTGAATGCTCCATGCCCTCTTCTGTTGAATCTGGCTTCGGCTTTGTTGTGAATACCAGCAGGTCCTTTAGAATAGTCATCACCTCTGAGATCACTCTGAATCAGCTTATGCAATACGACTTCCGGGCTCTCAAACCCTCAATCAGATCTTCAGTCGTCTCGAAAGTCAAGAGACGTGTAATCCGCTCTTTCATCAGCAAACTGATGAGGTCCAGTAGTGACTTAGTAGCCCACAGTTTCTGACATATTGCTCAGTCGAAGCATTTGTCAAATGTGGGCAATGCTAACCTCGTTCTCATGAATTTGTTTCGGAAGTTTATCTGCGTCGTTGCTGTCAGATTCGGAGACCTGTCCGATGTAGGAATTCGTTTCGGGGACTTCACGTTTTTGCGGTTCGGCAGATACTGGGAATGTCGGCTTTCCAGCTCCTTGGAGGCGACTAATGCCAGCGACAGTTGGGACCGTCGCACTAGGGACTGGGTCCAAAACAATTTCTTGATTGTCAGGATGGGCGATGGTAAAGGCAAGGATGCAGGCCAGGGTCATGAACATAGGAGTCCATGTCGATGTCATGGCTGGAACGAAGATCAGAGGGCAAACTCGAGGTGGCTTGACTTGGCGGAGATCTACGGGATATCAAGCTTCGATGTGAATGATGTGATCCTGGTACTTTTCTTGAAAACCCCGAAAAACCATCTCACCAGTGTGTCACCTCAACAGTGTCCCCATGACGAGGCCATGCCACTTGAATCGGCGTCGTGTTGCGGGCCGCTGTTCATGACGACAGTCGATAATTGACCCTCAACAGTGCCACCTCATTGTCCGCGACAGTCAGCCATGATGACACTCACACATGGCCCTTACCAGTGGTCCCGTCGTTGGAATGCCAAGTTGTCCCACCCCCACCTGATCACATTGCCTATCCAGAGTTTCCGAGTTTACTGCAAGCAGCTCGCTCTCCCACATTCATTAGATTCCACGTGGGCAGACCTTCGTGCTCAACATTCACTCTACTTTACCGTATTGGATGCAACCTTGGTTTCCTAAATTCCATCACTCACGGGTTTCGAACTGATGCCTAACACTGACCCGGACATGCCACCAACAGGAACAGACAGGAACCAAGCTGCACATTACAGATGCGCGAGAAGGTTGATAGCGAACTAAACTTTATTAAGTTCCTTGGGAGAGTCATTAGAGTGTATTATACTCTCTCTGTTAAGTAATGATGGTCTTCATATGTTAGCGCATGGTCTGATACGCTCCCTGGCCATTTGAATGCAGGAAACCATCATTCGTCAGGAAAACCTTGAGCCTTTTGAAGATTCTTTTATTTGAAGGCTTCGTAAGTATATCGGCAACCATATTGTTCGTCGGGACGTACTGTACGTCAATCCTTTGTTCTTTAATCATGTCTCGAACGTAATGGTATTGGATATCTATATGCTTCGATCTTTGACTGGAGCAGTCGTTCTTTTCAATAAATAACGC
Organism: Spongospora subterranea; assembly: GCA_900404475.1. Lineage (NCBI taxonomy): Eukaryota > Endomyxa > Phytomyxea > Plasmodiophorida > Plasmodiophoridae > Spongospora > Spongospora subterranea. The sequence goes on along the minus strand of OUQQ01000975.1, from coordinate 14,294 downwards.
TCCTTGGTTGTCCTGATCTATCATTGNTCGGAAACCTGTCCGATGTAGGAATTCGTTTCGAGAACTGCACGTTTTTGCGGTTCGGCAGATACTGGGAATGTCGGCTTTCCAGCTCCTTGGAGGCGACTAATGCCAGCGACAGTTGGGACCGTCGCACTAGGGACTGGGTCCAAAACAATTTCTTGATCGTCAGGATGGGCAATGGTAAAGGCAAGGATGCAGGCCAGGGTCATGAACATAGGAGTCCATGTCAATGTCATGGCTGGAACGAAGATCAGAGGGCAAACTCGAGGTGGCTTGACTTAGCGGAGATCTACGGGATACCAAGCTTCGATGTGAATGAAGTGATCCTGGTACTTTTCGTGAAACTCCCGAAAAACCATCTCACCAGTGTGTCCTTCATTGTCCGCGAGGTCAGTCCCATGACTGGCTATGACACTTGAAAAGAATTGGCCCTCAACAGTGTCCCCATGACGAGGACATGCCACTTGAATCGGCGTCGTGTTGCCGGCCGCTGTTCATGACGACACTCGATAATTGGCCCTCAACAGTGCCACCTCATTGTCCGCGACGGCCAGCCATGATCACACTTGAGAGATAGATAACCCTCAGAGTTTTCAAGACGGGCCACGACACCTGACAAATGGCCCTTACCAGTGGTCCCGTCGTAGGAATGCCAAGTGGTCCCGTCCCAACAGTGTCCCAACATTGTCAGGAACAGTGACGTTTCGATGCAACGTAGTAACAGGCTGAAGTGTTGCCGTCACAGAGTGCTGTTACGGGCATGCCGAGTCGTGTCGTCACTCGTCAGAAATCAAACCGGCAAGCCCCATACGGGACGTGAGTGGATGTTTGATTGCACGTGATCGTTTGCTGTGCTTGTTGTTCCGTTAAGATCCCCATCGTTCTTGTCAGGAAAGATCTATAATGTTCATATTCGCCTGTCTACGGTTGCCCTTCAATGGCGATAATCACAATATCCGTATGCTCACACAATTGGCATTTAGTCGACGATTTATGGGCTAAAAAAAGCAGCGGAATTGCTCAACTAATACGTTCCAAGGGCACGTTGTTTTCACTCCATAATTATGTGTCACCAGCTGATAATTGTAATAAAATCGTCCCCGGAGGTGACGCGCGCGATAGCACTGAATGCAAAACGAGTCAATAATGGGAACAACGTCAGGAAATACGCAAACACTGACCCATGTATCAGCTCAGATGGCTCAATCGTAAACAAGTTCAGGTCTTTGACGGCTCCAATGTCAAGAGTTGTCGCCAGAAGTTTCCGCAATGGAGCAAGACGTTGTGCCGTTTGGGGAACATGAAATCGCTGGGCGGATATCGTTTTCCATAGGCTTTTGAGGCAGAAGATGCGAGCAATGCGTTGCGAACAGTCATGTTGAGCGGGCACGATCAGATCTTTCAAGATGACAACCATACAGCATCGGTCCATCGACGGTTATTGGTCGTTCTTCGGTGTCGCCATGAGTTTATCGATACGACCGGCCCGACGCCATATTGGCATTTGCGATTCTTAGGATGAATACGACTTCTGGCTGAAAAAACGGCCACCGCTGTCGCATTATCTTGCTCATGGATATGCAACGTGCCTCAATCGAGGATGCAACCAGCTCGTTTTTGAAGTTGCGAATGGTCATCGACTCATCTTGAGCGTTATCGATATACAACTCCTGTCTTTATACGAATTAAGTAGGTGCTTTTTGGCGTTGTATTTGACTAGACCTTCTATTCGAGTTTGACATCAAACTTCCCATTTTGGGACAATATGTTCCGATACAATTTGGCGTGTCACGGAACTCGAATACGCCAAAGTACCATTGTCCAACCCCTACAGTAAATCAGCAGCACTGCCGACCAGTTCGCGTTTTATTGAATCGTCATTTTTGGTTTATAAATTACATCAGGAAAGAAGCCATTTGACTTCCCACTGAATGGCTGAAAGTGCCATATGACCTTGGATAAGCAAATATATCCGATACTTTCATAGTGGCGGGAGTCCTTACTGCTCGGGCAACTTTGCCGATAAAGCCTCACGTGAACCTACCCCATAGAACAGAATACACCTTTCTATAGAATCGCTATTGCTGCATATCCCTTGTTGTCTGTCTCCTCGGTTGTATTTGTTGATATGATTGCAGTTGTTTGACCAATGGGAACAGCAAACACGGTCATATGAGAATGCAGTATGCAGATGACCGCTCGGCAATGGATCATCGAATGGCAACTCTTGTTAATTGAGGGGTGTATCATAAATAGATTAATGGTATTGTTACCTCCCCAGTCATCATTGCGCCCCAATTTCGTAAAGGTTACTACACTATTACTACTGTCGTCATGCTCATTGCGATCTATCAATAGCGATAACAGTCGTCAATGCGACTGGTGAGTTACGAGACTGTCATAGGTCAACAGTCAATCGGATATTACCGCTGGACATCGCTACTCATACATCTCAATGGGCATGGCGACGGTAGGATTGTGCGACACGTTTGTGGGCTCTTGGCGTCATTCCTCTACTGGATTCATTGTGGCATCTCACGTTCAGCATGTCAATTGACCTCTTGCGTCCGGTTCCCAAGCTGATGTGCGTCGCCATCACTTTCGTCGTTGTGTGTGTCTTTGTTGGCGCGATCGACCCTGAGGCTGTCAAGGAGAACGAAGATGCGCCAGAGGAAAGCTCATGCAGCACCGGTTTAACTGTTGAAAACCTAAACTTATATGACGAATGTGATTGTGGTAAAGACGAGGGCCCATTGCCAGATGCCGATGATGATGAAGCCACGAAGGACAGTTCACAGGACAAACCGACAACCAAACAAGAGCCGGATGAAGATGAAGGCCGTTCACAGGACAAACCGACAATCAAACAAGAGCCGGATGAGTCTGAAGGTCCTGTTCCAACCCCCCAGCTGGAGTTACCGTTCCCAACAAACCCTGACGACAAGACAGAAACTACTTGCAACAAAGTGCCGCCACTTTCTACTGAACATAATTAATTTCTTCATTGAATAAACATGTGGCCAGAATTTGGCGGGCGTTTCGCCAAAAAATGTGCAGCAATCTGAACTTAGGAGAATAGACGACTGGAGCCGAGAATTAGTTTTGGGGAACAGTATCTGATTACAAAATTTCCCTTGAAAACTGTCGTACCATTTTAAAAACAACGCACCGAGCAGCAAACCCTTCCATCCTCTACGACCCAAGGATTAACGTCGGAATGGCCGAGAGTGCAATGTGAATTGAGCGTATCCGGTTTTCGGTTAAGCTGTGGGGATCAGTCGGTTATAGGGCGGGTACGCGGCTGCATTCCCAGATAAACCTTGCATCGAAAAAGCAGCAAACGTTTATTCCGCAGATTGAAGTTTGATTTGCGATGTCTGACACGGATCTCACCGTCAATATTTGTGGCTCCTGCCGCTCCTGGTTGCTTCTTCTCGCTTACGACTTCGACCCGTTCTCTACTGGAGTTTTTCGGAGCCTGAGTTATTCCGCGCCATGAATTATTGGTTGGCGTTGTCCTTGACATTGCCCTCTTTTTTGGTTTGGTGATATGAAACCCGGTTTATCTTGCCGTTGCTAGAGTCCTTGCGTGGCACCAGAGTGTTGGCGAATTCCCAAAACGTTCATCCGGTCCGTAACCTTCCCCATTTGAACGCAACAAGCGGCGAAAGAGAATGCACACAACTGCTCACATTTCCGCGAAACCGCCCTTGCGATATTGGTGCTCGCGGTCTTCCCTCTGCCCGCCTCAGTGCGTCCCCATTGGTATTCTCCACCCCTGGCTTGTATCTGAGTGTGTAGTGAAAGGCCTCAATCGCCTCCCAAATGCGGATTGGGCATCGTCGTTTTCCTTTTGCAGAAACTCTAATGGGCGGTGATCCGGTTCAATATCAGAAATGCTGCCCCCTTTAAGGCACAGAGCAACTTCTTTAACGCTCTTCGGATTGCAAAGGCTTCGCCGCTTCTTGCTGCGTAATGCCGTTGTTTTCGACGCGTTTCTTTGATAGGTATGCTATTGTTGTACTCTAGTCCTGCTTCATCGCGTTGGCTCAAGACCGCGCCCATTGCAGTACTTGAATACTCTGTCTGCACGATGAAGGGATGATTGAGCCAACGCGATGAAGCAGGACGATAGCACCCAATAGCATATCTATCAAAGAAATGTGTCGAAAAAGAACGTCATTACGCAGCATGAAGAGGCGAAGCCGTTGTCAATCCTATGGCCCAAATTGGTCTCCTCTTTCTGAAACAGGTGTGTCTTCGCCGGATTGACCATCAGGTTGTGCTCCCGAAGCCGCTCGAAAGACCTGGTCGACTTGTCTAAGTGAGATTCCATGTCCTTCGAAAATACCATCACATCATCCATATAGACTAGGCAATCCACGTAGTTCATTCCGCCCGGCACCTTCCCCATCATCCGACAATTTGCCCGAGCAGTAAGGACTCCCGCCACTATGACAATATCGGATATATTTGCTTATCCAAGGTCATATGGCACTTTCAGCCATTCAGTGGGAAGTCAAATGGCTTCTTTCCTGATGCGCATCTTAGTCCAAACGGCATCGAGTTCCACTCAAATAGGCCTTCCTTCGTCACGAAAGCTGTTTTGGAATTATCCACGTTCGCGAC
>OUQQ01000340.1:0-30753 GCA_900404475.1 Spongospora subterranea | reverse complement strand
GCTGACATCGACCGAACTTGGAGAGACCTGATGCGAAGAGTCAATCGAAAGCCTAACGCATACAATGTCTGTGCCGCACCTGGGCTTTTCAATACGTTAAAGAACGCGAACAAGGAATTGGAGTCACTGCAAAAATGTTTGAACCAGTATTTGGAAACCAAACGCGTGCGATTTCCGCGGTTTTATTTTCTTTCTGATAATCAAGTTTTCAAAATGATTTCGGAGACTAGACAGCCCTCCGACATCAAGCCTCATCTTAACAAAGTGCTGGAACACGTTCGCGATGTTAAGTTCATTCGCACAGCTGACAGTCTCCAAATTGTTGGCGTTATGGGCACTGGCGATGAGTATTTTGCACTGGATTCGCCTGTAATAATTATGGGAAACCTAGAAGATTGGTTATCGGCGTTGGAAAAGAGCATCACCAACAGCATCCGGGAACAAATCCGCAAAGGATTCGAAAATTACCCACAGGAAGCTTTACATTGGGAGGCAAGGTAGAAACACTTACATCGGTTATCTACACAAATCCTGAAATTGGGTCGATTTAGTTTGTTCAAACAGCTGAGCCAGGTTGCGGTTGTTGTTGACAAACTCGCAAATACTGCGGCCATTGAACGTGCTATAATCGCTGGAGATGTTTCGCTTTCTTCTGCCCTGTCGCAGACTATCACCAGCATCACCCGATATGCCGAACTGGCGTCCCAGCAAGAAAAAACGCCAACACAACGCGCGACCGTAATGTCATTGATCACAATGAGCGTTGATCGTAGAGATGTTCTCACACAGCTCATCGCGAAAGGATGTGGCAACGTTACAGAATCTGACTGGGCAAGTAACATCAGGTACTACTGGGATGCAGAAACGGCACATATGACAGTTCGCGTGGACCGCTGCTCATTCAGGTAACGGTAACCGACAGATCGTCATCCCCTCCCCAGTCATGGATGGGGTAACATGTCACCAATGTCATGCTTGATATAGATACGGTTATGAATATATCGGCCCACTTCACCATCTCGTTCTGACCGCCAATACCAAGCGTTGTCAGAGGGCTCTGGCCAGTACAGCGTTCTCGCATTATGGTGGCGTCGTTTGGGGACCTACATGCACGGGCAAGAGCGAAATGGTCAAGGACGTTGCGAAATATTTGGGCTTCCAGTGTCTGACCGTCGACTGCCAAGAAACAATGGGACCCTCCGTATTTGTTCAGTTGTTCTCTGGAATCGTACAGCTTGGCGCTTGGGTGTGCTTTGACAACATGTTCCGAATCGAACCAGGAGCCCTTGCTGCAGTTGCGCAACACATTCTTACAATTCGTCACGCTTTAAACTCATCCCGTCATGAGTTCTTATTTGAAGGTCGAATGACCCCTGTAAACGCAAACGTCGGCATTTTTACAACCGCAGAAACGGTAAATTTTAAAGACGCGTCTGTAATGCCTGATAATATCAAACATCTATTTCGCCCGATTTCGATAGCGAAAACTGACTGTCATGCAATTGCAAACGTTTGCTTATTGCATGAGGGGTTCAATCAAAGTTCGTCTGCTCAGTTGGCCAAAAATTTCATGGACTTTGTTTCTAAATTGGACACATACCTTTCTCGCAGCAATGGCTTGCCGAAAAGCTGCAACGTTCGAACATCAAAAATGATCATCCGTTTTGCGGGGACAATGTTTCGCAGTCAGCCAAACAGGACTGCAGAATCATGTATTATCGCCGCGGTTCATCAACTAATAACTCCTACTCTTGGACATTCGGATATATCCGTAGTTGAAGCCTATTTAAGCCAAACGTTCCAAATGCAGGAAACACCGTCCATCTCACCCCTAGAAACCCCGTTGGGCAAATCAATTTCGGCGGAGATTGCATCCCATCAATGGAACCTAGGCAACAAGTTCATATCCAAAGTTATGCAATTGTATGATGCAACGCTTTCTCAAATGGGAGTTGTTTTGCTTGGCCCCCCTGCTTCTGGGAAATCGTTATCCATTGCCGTTCTCATGTCTGCACTTACCGCTTACCTGCAGCAGAACAGCCAAGAACATGAATTCCCTAAGGTCAACCGCCACGTTGTATATCCTGCTTCGCTTTCTATGGAGCAATTGTATGGCAAGCTGGATCCTGTGTCGAAACAATGGTCTGATGGCATTATAACGATGCTTTTTCGGGATGCTGTCGGCGCTCAAAGTCGGTCATGGCTTGTTTTTGATGGTTGTGTAGACGCTGCATGGATGCAGCCACTATACAGTGCACTTGACGTTAGTCGTTTCCTGTGAGTCAATTTTGTCACATGTCATGAACTTTGCCTAATCTAATGTTCAGTTTTTGTAACAACGGTGAGCGCATTCCAGTTTCGCCTTTTACTACTTTAATGTTTGAGTCAAGCGATTTATCAAATGCTGCGCCTGATTTTGTTTCACGATGCATCATTGTCCGGTTTGAGGAGGAAGATTTTGAATGTAACGCGTTGATTGACAAGTGGGCGGTAGGATTTCAAGAAAGATTCGGAGCTCGTGCCAGTAGAGTGTTAATGTCAATGCGGGAACACATCTCCCCCGTTTTAAAATTTGTTCGGGCCAGTTGCACTGAACGTGTAGTGTCCACGGATGCAGTTCTCGTGAATTCGTGCTTCAACCTTCTCGACGCCCTTCTTGTTCCCGAGCGAGCTGCTGATCCTTCTGTCCATGGCGATGAAGGCGTGAATCGAGTAATCTCAATGTATCTGCTTTTTGCAATTATATGGTCGATTGGAGGTCGTATTGATGATCGTTCACAAATTATGTTTTCTGCCTTCATTCGGTCACGCTTTGCTAAAGGTCGCTCATCGGGGATTCCGTTGCCTCCAGAGCAAGGCACTGTATACGACTATTATGTATCGAGCGAAAGAGCCACTTATTTGCCTTGGTCACAGCGAATGGAGGCATATGAGTTTGACCCAAACAAACCATTTGATACTATGTTAGTTCCAACAACCGATTCCGTACGATATCGATTTATTCTTGAACTTTTGACTTCAATTGGTTCACACGTAATATTTGCAAGCAAAAATGGTGTCGGAAAAACGGCGCAGATCCAATCATTTGTTTCTAGTGCAAGCCAACGAGCTGTAACGATAAGTATCCCTTTTTCAGTGCATACTACTCCCGTTGAATTGCAGAATCATATAGAATGCAAATTAGATACAAAGCGTCGCTCAGTTGTCGGGCCTCCTGCCGGGAAAAAGTTGCTTATATTCGTCGATGACGTCAATCTGCCCTGTGCATCTGATTGCCGGTATGATTCTGTAGAGTTTTTACGTCAATGCCTCGATTCGGGGGGCTTTCATGACTGGAAAAGTCTGAATTTCAAGCGTCTTGTCGATACCATATTTGTGGGTGCCATGTCCTTCTCCACTATAGGTGCTCACAATAAAGATTCACATGCGGCTCGGCTACTTCATCATTTCCAGGCAATTTGGTGGTCAGAACCTAGTGACGCGGTTGCGCGATCGATTTTTGGCTCCATTTTGTCCAACTTCCTCAAGGTATCCAATATTGCTCTTGAAGACGCCGTTAAGCCGTTAATCACAAGTTTGATAAGCATGGGGCAACGTTTGAAACAAAAAAAACAATGGAAATCAGGCACTCTCGGGATTGATCATATGTTCACTTTCCACGATTTCAACAAGATCGTTCAAGGAATTTTACTTGTGGGCCCTAGTCATAAGTTCTCGGATAAAGGATCTTTGGTTCGAGTGTGGGTCCATGAAATATTTCGTGTTTTTAGAGATAGATTGCATCAGTCGTCTGATATTGACCTCGTCAATACGGTGGTATGCGAAGAAACTCAAATTTCTCTACCAGGCGTTTCGGTACCCGTCGACGATATTTATTCCTTCCCGATAGATGGATCTACCTCTCAACAATATGATGTCGTGACCGATATGGCAAAAATGCATAAAGATGTTTCTAGGCATCTTGCTGCTTTCAACCGGAACAGCGACTCTGAAATGAATCTGGTTTTGTTTGACGATGCACTGGTGCATATATGTCGACTTTGCCGAATTCTTCGAATGGTCGGGAGTCATGTTTTTTTGTTGGGCCCGCATGGTTGTGGCCGTCAAAGTTTGACACGATTAGCTTCATTTACTCTAGGATATGAACATCGGTCTCCAGCTCGCACAACCGTATTTAACCGGCTGGAGTGGTGGTCCGAGCTACAAAAAGTCATCAGCATTGCAGGCGTAGACAACAGAGGCATCGTTTTCTTTCTTTGTCAAATCCACATGATCGATGACTCAATGTTTGGAGATTTGGCATTTTTAATGTCTACTGCTGATATGCACTATATTTACTCGTCAGAGGAATTTGAACAGGTGCTCAACCGAGTCAAAGCCAATGCTGAATCGATTGGTCAATGTTTAAACAATCGCGAAGAAGTCTACCGATACTTCGTCCGTTGTATACGAAACAATTTACATCTGGTGGTCTCGCTGGACTCGGCCTCTCCATCGAAAGTTGAGCACTACCGAAAATTCTCTCATTCCAGTCAATGTCACATTTATGTTATGAAAGGGTGGGATAACCAGGTGTTGTCCACAGTTGCCCAACAATATATTCGCGTTCAATCCACCAGTCTCAACATTTCTGCTCTCGAGCAGACTATATGTCATGCATGCTCATATATGCATGAAACAGTGGGTCAAGCGGCGAAACACTTTTACGAGAAATTTAGACGACATGTGCATCACACTTCAACAGCGTACCTTGAGCTCGTCAAGTTCTATCTTCTTCTGTTTCAGGAACAGTTTCGTAAGAATTCAGAATCTGAAGAAAAATATAGAACTGGACTATGCAAACTGCGAGAGGCTAATGAACTTGTCCTTCGTCTCGCATCCGATTCTGAGAAGTTGCAGAAGGAGCTATTAGCTGCATCAGAAGAGTCCGTTGCCCTTCATGCGGTGTTAGAGCGAGATCAAGCCGTCGAGAACGAAAAATCTGTCATATATGCGAAAGAAGCGGCTGAGTTTGAAGAGATGGCGAGACGCGTTCAGGTGATCAAAGATGAATGTCAAAGAGATCTTCAAGAGGCATTGCCAACACTTGAGGCTGCCATTTCTGCCCTTGACACGATTAACAAGGAAGATTTGTCTGTCGTCAAAACGTATGTGAATCCTCCAAAACTCGTTGAACTCGTTATGTCTGCAGTTTGTTTGCTGATGGGGGAACCTCAAACATGGTCTGCTGCCAAAAGAATGTTAGGGGATCTTCAAATCATAGATTTGCTTAAACAGTTCGATAAAGACTCAATATCCAACAGAGTCATGAAAAAATTACAAGTATACATCGAGAATTCAGAGTTCACTCCTGAAAATTGTAAGAATATATCGACGGCGACGACTTCATTATGTTCTTGGGTTTGTTCCATTTATAAATATGGTCTGGTTGCGGATCAAGTTGAACCCAAGCGAAAGGCGTTGCAACAAGCAAAAGAAGATCTAAGCAAGGCAGAGGGGGTGCTCTTGGCAAAGACCGGCAGCCTCGCCGAGGTTCGATCGCGCATCGCTAGCTTACAGCATCGACATAAAGAAAGTGTCGCTGCTCAAACAGCAACTCGGGTACAAGTTGATACCATATCTCAACGCCTACTCAGAGCTGAAGAACTCATGAATGGGCTTTCTGATGAAGAAACCCGCTGGTCAGCCTCATTAAAAGCACTAGAATCAAGCGAGGCTCTCCTTCCGGGCAATGTTTTGTTGGCCGCCGCCCAGATAACGTACTTTGGACCGTTTTCAGAGGATTTCCGGAAGGAGCTATTACTGTCTTGGATGAATTTCTGCTCGAGCAACAATTTGCCCATCAACAAGCAATATTCNGTATTCAGCCGATTTCCGTCTATATATGACGACACGGTTATCGAATCCGTCCTATTCACCTGATGATTTCAATCAAGTTACCGTCATCAATTTCGTTATGACGCCTTCGATTTTAAGCGAGGAATTGTTGACGATTGTCACGCGAACTGAACGTCCTGAACTCGAAGAACGTTATCATGGGCTAATTACTAAAGTTGCCGACAACAAACAGGTACGTTCACGTGAAGTCGTATTTGACGCGCATTATGAAATCAAATCATTCAGCAACTCACTACGATAGAGGATCGAATATTGCAGTTGCTTTCCATGTCGTCAGGATCGATTTTGGACAACATTGGGCTAATCCAGGACTTATCGGTAAGTAGTAAATCGGTTCACTCGTTAAAGTCGGCGGTGAATAATTCCGAGACGATGCTGCTGGAGATTCGCAGCACACGAGAGCAATACCGAATTGTGGCTCAACGCGGCTGTGCGATATACTTCACAATGACAGCTTTACGAAAAGTGAGTCTCGATAGTGTACGGAATTACCCTCTTTTTATGAGTTGTCGTTTACAGATCTCGTCAGTGTATCAGTTTTCATTGCCACAATTCCTTGCAGTATTTGACTCTCGTATCAAAACGAGTACGAAGCCTGAAGACTTGACGAGTCGAATCCAGCACATTTTGGACGATATCACATCTGCCTTTCATGCCCAAATTTCTCGTGCACTGTTTGATCAACATAAGTTGATATTCTCGTTTTGTCTTGCGGTCGAGTGCTGTCGTCAGCGCGGTCAAATTTCAGAATCCGATTGGGATTTGTTCCTTTACGATGCACACACGGCGAAAGGTTCAGATCTTCCAGCAGGAATCATTGAGAAGGCTAGGGAATGGATGACTCAAGAGACGTGGACAAAACTCATCAATATCGCTGCTCTGCCTGTATTTTCAGGTCTCGGCCACGATATTGTCTCGCGGGATGAATGGGCAACAATTATGTCGTCTCCCGTGTTGCAGGCAGAGTCTCTTCCTGACGATTGGAAGCTGAAGCTGACACCATTCCAGCGTTTAATCGTTATCAAGACCATCCGCCCTAATGATTTGTATGCTGCCATGAAGCAGTTCGTGAAAACCGAGTTGGAAGAATCTTACGCTGGACGCAATCCCATTTCTCTTCAAGCTACTTTATCAGAGTTTCATAATCCTTGCGTCATATTATTTTTAGCATCTCAGGACTTCGACGTTTTCACCTATCTTTCGGCATCAGGGAGAGAGTTGGGTATCCCGAAACTGGCATCCTTATCGTTAGGTGCTTTGCAGTCCGAGGAATTAGAATTGGCGGTTCGTCAGGCGAAAATTTCCGGTGATTGGCTCTTCATTAGGAACTGTCATTTAGCGAATACTTGCGCTCCCACTCTACAACGCATAATTGAGTCCTTAGCAAACGATGCCGACTCCAAATCCACATTCCGCTTGTTTTTATCAGCGACGCCCAGCAGCACAATCTCAGCGGTTTTTGTACAGGAATGCACTAAAATTGCACTAGAACAGCCAAGTAGCATTCAAGGCAAACTCTTCCAGATATATTCGAGCATGTCTTCTCAAGCTTCCCAGGACTGTTTGCAGCCACTTGTTTATCAAAGACTGACATTCGCTCTGGCATATTTTCATGGAGTTATCAGCTCCAGATCACATCTCGCCTGGAGTTCCCCTTACCAACCGGAACAAAGCGATTTCGCGATTTCTCTTGCTCAACTTCGAACAGCTCTCAATCAGCGAGAACCGTTCGTGCTGGACGCTTTCCGTGAAGTTGTATCATCAGTGAATTACGGGGCCCATAGCCAAGAAGAGCTTGATCTGTTGCGGATTTCTAATTATGCTCATGAATTTTTGAACGCTTCTGCCATTGATCCAAACCAAGGCGTTTCAAATTTGTGTCCACCTCCAACTGAATCGATCAATTCAGTGCGAGAGTTTATTTTGACCTCGTCGTATCCCGAATTGTATAAGATTCTCGGGATGTCAAGTTCGTTAAGCACGACAAAGAATCAATTTCAAGCAGCCATGGCCATGAACGCTCTGTCGGTGCTTTTCCCAGCACCCGTTAGTGCTGGCGATAGCAACGAGTTAGCGTTGGATATTGCGACGTCATTACAAGAGCGCCTTCCGAGCAATATAGAACTGGAAAGTGAATCTCAAAAACTGGCAGACAATGTCTCTCATGAGATTATCCTCTTCAATCGGCTTCTAGACGGCGTTCGACATTCGTTAACTGATTTTGTCTCTGACGTTGGATCTGAAGGCGAAAGCGGCCCTGTTTCAGTGCAAATATTCAATTCTCTAGTGAATGATGAAGTCCCTGATGTTTGGCGAAAGGTGTCATTCGCGTTCAGCAAGGGTCTTGCTGCATGGTTCGGAGATCTGCTAGCAAGAGTCGAATATTTCCGTACTTGGGCGAAATCCGGTGCTCCTACAACTGTTTCGCTTGCCTCGTTCTTCAGAATCGATTTGTATCTGGCCTCATCATTATCTCTGTTAAGCGATCAGTGCATCGTACTCAGCTCCATCCCAAGCGAGATCTCTATTCAGATTCGCGATGTGTATCTATACGATGCGTCCTGGGATACAACCGCCAATACGATCAAAGAGCCGCTGCATCCGGGTGAACCACATCAACTCGCTGCAATAACGTGAACGATGCAATCATTTGATATCGACGGGAAATTGATTTATACTTCAGGTTGAGCGTCGCGGTGCGGAAAGATGTATCGGCATCTACCATTGAATGCCCAGTATACATGACAATGGACAGGAGACGCCCATTCGCCATCAACACCGAACCTTATCCAATCACATACATTAGTAAGACGATATTCAAAGCAGAAAACAACAAAGAAACTGACTTGATTGTCGATCGTTCAGGAATCCCAGTTCCAGAGGACCAGATGCAATATTGGCTTCGGCGGGAAGTCAGCTTCATGACAAACATTGATTAATTATCAAAACAATAAAATGTAGTGCCCACTTCATTAATTGTCTGTGATATTCCAGGACTCGGTCACGGCAGATGGCGAAATATCTTGACTGTGTTGAACACGCGCCCGAACATTAGTCCGGAGCATATTGTGTGAGGATGGCCGGCAAGACCGAATGGGAGGACGCCCTGATCCGCCATGGAATAATGCAGGCACCGGAACGGAAACCGACCGACGAGGAGAAGCATATGGCCGCGCTCGAGGCACTGGAATCGGTGTAAGCGCCGACGCCAGGTTTCTTGATTGTCGTGGAGCGTTTAGGATTTTGCGTTCAGGAACCCTCTGGATTCCCTGTCCCTAAAGCAACTCCAGGAATGTGAGGACGACATCGACGAAGATTCACTGGAGTTCTACCGGCGGAAGCGCTTGCAGGAACTGAAGCAGCTACGCTCGGTAAACCGGTTCGGGTCGTTATACCACGTTGGGCAGACTGATTACAAGGAGGCGGTGACGATCGCCAGCGATGAAAGCTTCGTCGTCGTGCATCTGATGGATAACGGATCGGAAGCATGCGCCCTGCTAAACCGATGCCTCGCCGAGGTTGCTCGTCGATTTCCCGCCGTCAAGTTCGTGAAAATTGTCGCACAAGAGGCCATCGCGAAATTCCCGCCAGGAAACTGCCCAACGGTGCTGGTTTACCGACGAGGACAGGTTTTGGCCCAATTTTTGCACCTGACGGCATGGGCAGGAATGAAGACCAACGCCGATGTGGTGGAGTGGGTTCTGAGCCGCGCCGTCGATGGAATCTTGCAATCACAGCTGGATGAGGATCCGAGGCGAGCACTTGATCAGACCAAAATATCGTATGGAGCGAGCAAGAGTATTGACGATGTGTCTGATGACGACGACGATTGGTAATGGCGTTTGGTATCTGTATTTAATTCATATATAACTCCCTGAGTATTGGCCATCATACATCGATGGCACATTGAACAATCATTGCTGGTTCGACAATGAATTGCTTTGAACTCACTCGCGCTTTACGAAACAATGACAGATGAGAACGTAATGAGAGGATTCTCAGTTTACAGTTGGCGATGACGTGGCTTTCGTCACCGCAGTTGAGGCAAAGTCGTTGTCTCAATCTTCGATCTCTCTCCATCGGATTCAGTTTTCCTCGGGGCTGGTTTACCGAATCGGGTTCCTCAGAAGGATTTTTATCTGATGCCGACACCTCATCAAGTACCATGGGAGCCACACCAGTGTTGGTGGAGGTGAAGCGAGCTGGTAGTCCCCTGCGATGATTAAAAGCAGGAGCGGGAAACTGTGGAAGAGAACGAAAATTGGGTAGTCGGCCGTTCGCAGCAGGTAGTGGAAAGTGGGGCAAGACAACATGCAGAAACGACGCTGGCGTATGCGCTTCGATGACATTTGCTTGCGCCATCACTTCTTCCAGGGTTTTACATGCGGGCATGGTAAATAATCAACATACCTTGGATGCTGTTATTTAAACCGCACCGGAAAGCATGCGGACCAGCAGCATCGTTCCAACCGGAATCAGCCAACAGCAGTTGAACCTCTGATGCGTATTCTGCAACTGATCTGGTGCCTTGTCTGACATACCTGAGCTGGTCTCGGCGGAGACCACTCGGGTGGTGTCATCGAACCGTGACTTCAAAAGAGTAATAAACAGGCCGAAACTGTGTAAAACAGGGTCGTTCCGCTCGGATAGAGGGTTCCACCAATCTAACGCGGCGCCAATGAGCAGACCGCCTACCAGCGTGACGTGAGAGACGTCGGTCGGGTAGGACCGCGGGCCATGAAGAATAATCAGACGAACCTGATTGACAAAGCCACGAACAGCTTTCGCAGAGCCGTCGAATGGGTTTGGCAGTAAAACTCGAGGTTCTTTGAGAATCGGTACCGGTTCTCGAAGTTAGAGCAAGTTATCAATTGTGTTAGCAGATCTGCAATCCTGTTTTCCAACTGCACAGTGTCGGGGATATGGTCAGACTCCCTCACCGAGGGAATGTTTCAGCATGATCAATGAGAGCACTCGTCGGAATCATGTTGTGATTGAATTACTCTGTCACGGGGGGAACCGGGGACTGGAAATTGTTGCCTGACGCAGACGGAAACGACACGGGGGAACGGGCTGATGATCAGAACGGGTGATTACCAAAAAGAGGAAGTAATTACTGACTTTATTAATACTGTGTTTACGAGTCGTAGCATCCTATGCTGTATCTGGCAATTTGAACTGAGTTCCAAATACTCAATGAGAATGTCGACGGGAAGTACCTTGACCTAGCCACTGATTCTGTCTTTGCCCACCCACATAGGAGTTAACTTTACAGTGATTGATGACTGCTCGCACATCAGCCCTCGGAGGAAAAAACTATAGATTTTGGTTCGAAGCGTCAGTAGGATCACCGAGTTGAAAAGAGACATCACCGAGCCTGTGCGCTCGACTTCTCGCCATACAAATATGGATTTGCAACCTTATCTTAACCAGCAACAAAAACACTAGTTTTGCTAATCAATACTCGATAAGAGAATCGCTACAGACGCCCTTATATCCTGTTCTAACACAATTGGGGTGCGGTTGGGGTGCAGATATCAAAAGCCTTTCAGCACTGGAGTCCACCAACGTCGGCAGCAGGGACTAACCAAAAAAATGATGGAGACGGGTTCAGATCTTCACTATATAGCAGACCTCGAGACACATAATCTGAGCTCAGGTCGACAGCCGATGTTTGTTTATCTACAGAGCTACACAGCCAGCGGAAAATTCAGAGATCCGACAGACGACACTGACACTTGTGAACACGAAAAAAAATCGTCAGTCGAGAGGTTTGAGCATCAATGGATATCGTCGAGATTTTATGATGCCTCTGTTCAGACCGTCAGTGTCGACCAAGTGAATCTGGGTATTCTGGCCACAGATGATCACCTTGTGGCGACCCACGGAATCACCGTACCGTTGAAATGCCATGCGGCGCTACACTGTGTACATGGCGGATTGACTGGGGGGCCGGCCGGAATTGAAACATAAAAAGGCGGTGGCGCAAATATAGTGTGTATATGAAGATAGCGGTCCCCGCCAGAATATTATACGGTAACGGTAGGGGGTTATTAGGATTTTAAAGGGTCAAGCCACTGTCCATTCTCTCTCTCTCTCGACACATCTTTCAATCTCTGTTTTGACGGATCGGCCAATCGACCAAGTACAACCGACGTTCGTATCGCAATCGGAGTCCGATTTTATCATGACTGTCGTGGAGAGTGAGCCCGCATTGACAATGTCCGGCGGTGAATCCGTCAACCGTGAATTCGGCAGCGCCCCGCATTCGATCAAGACACTGCCGGATGAGGAATGCGATTACGACACAGAGCGATCATCCGATAGCGAGATCACCATGAAAATGACCGCCGACGATGATCTATTTCAACAGTTGTCCAATGACAATGACATCGACGTACCCGCAAAAATGTCAATGACCAACCAGATCGTTGGCTCGTTCATGAAAGTGGTTCATCGCCAAGTGGCCAAAGCCAAGCGTAATCCAGGTACGACGGCGTCCATAACACTGGGCCTGTTTGTCTCGTGGCCATTCCTGCTCATCGCGTGCCTCGTTGTTTCTGGCGTCGCCCTGGCCACGGTCTTCTGGATCGCCACCATCGCCTTCTTTCTTGGCCTGGTTGCCGTCGCGTTTCTCCTGGCCCTCGCGTGGTTTCTGCTCGTTATTCTGGGGGTTTTAGCTCTGCTCAAAGGCGTACAACATTTGCTCCTTCAGCTGGGTTTGTCTCGGCCTCAGAAAAGCGAATGAGACTTCGAGGTATTATATAATAGTAATAACAATATCATAACATTAAAGCAGCGATGCTTTTGAACGTGACATTTATAAATTGAGAGAAACTATAGAGTCAGAAACTGGTTATTTGTGGATAAAAGAGCTCATTTCCTCTTCACTGCGCAAATCCTTCTGGAAACCTGTCAGTTGAGAGCGCAAAGAAGACACGGCGTCGAACTTCCGCGTTAACAGCCCCTCCAGCGTGGCAACATACTGCTCAACGCCGCAACTCAAATCGTCAAACCTGTTTCAAAAATCGATTTCAGAAAATCAAACTGCAGAATTGCTAGCTGTTGACCTTTTAATGAGATCCATTTCTTCTCGAATGATCTTCATCGTGTCATCGACTTGCTTACGATGCCCTTCGATGATGTTCTCCTCTTGTTCCATGATAGACGATATCAACGATTCATGTTGCTCGATTGCTGCCATTGTCGGAGCTTGCGGTTGTTGTTTGGAAGGCGGCAGAACTATCGCCGGAGTGGACACTCGATGTGGCATATACGCATCTCTTCGAAAAACATCAGACACATCCTTTTTACCGAATAATTGACTCTCACCGAGATGGCTGAGTTTTGCCAAGTTTTTTGAGTTCTTTTACGCGATCTGCATAACGCAACGTATTCAGCGTATGTTCGCACGAACCTGAATTCGGCGATATATTGGCCACCATAATTGTTCGACAATTTCCAATGAAAGAATCTTTCAAGACCTGGTGAAAGTTAGCAAAGTTGCATAAATGTTATTTGTTCGAAGTACCTGCGTTAGCTTCGAGCCACGAAACGGTGTATGTTTATGGTGTTGGTCTTGAGCACGGATACACTCTTTCAACGCTAACAGCGACTTATTGATCTCGGCTCCTTCAATTCGGGTTCGCCGATCTTGGTTGACAGTGTCAACGCCGCGCTCGCTACCCGCCAAATCGATGAATGATAAACGTCCTACCCTTTTCCTAGATATGCCTTTATGGCACAGTGAAATCTAAATGATATCTTAACAACCACTTCATTCTTCAAGAAAATAAATTTGAAAAAGCAAAAAAAAGCATTGGAAACTGATATCGTAAACACTAATCGCAACAACGATTCTCAAAAACAATGGCAAGATTTTTACGGGGAGCTCGAACGATACCGAGTTAAGAATTGAAAACTGCGAATCTACCTGAAGAATGGCATGGGACCTTGATGAGTCTATATTTGCCCCAGTGACACCAGTTGAGCGCAGCTGTGATCCGTGTTGGATCATCTGCAGCAGGCTCGAAACCGAGGCACATTCGCGCTCCTGTAAACCGACGATACAAACAGCTTGATGTCGGTCTTCACGGGCAACTAGTTTCCGTCGTTCTGGCATTTTGTAATCAGTTTCCATAAGTTACTTAACATCCAAACGAAAAAAAAGTATATTTTGAAAAGCTGGACTAACAGTATCATGCGGAAAAATACAATTTTACTGCAGTTCACATCATAACAACATACCGTTTAACAGGTCAAAGAGCTTGCCGCCGTAAATTTCAAAAAAAGACACGAAAACGCATAAGTTATCATGCGCGCGGTCATTGAGCTGTGCAAACAGGTCGCGGGCAGCCATTGCATAAAGACCCTGTTCTTGTTCTATGGCGTCCCCGTCGGAATGTTGCAGCGCCTCTGGACCCATCATTGTGTGTGTTTTTCCTGAAAATCAATCGGAATCCTTCACTAACATCACCATCAGCCAATCAAAACGTACCGCTTCCTGTCTGGCCATAGGCGAAACACGTAGCCTTGGCACCTTGAAACACTGCCTCGACTAAAGGCTTAGCCGTTTGTTCATAAAGTTCGGCGTTCGACACAGATTCGTCAAACACGTCATCGAATATGAATTCGTGACGTTCGATGTACTTAGTCAGGTCGACTTTGGTCTTTGGCTCATGAACATTAACGGTGTAGACGTCCTGTAAAGCCACAACAACATCGGTTTCCTCCCGGGCGATCTCACGTTTATTCAGTGGCCGCTTTCTAACAACGACCCTGATCTTGGCCTTATCCCTTGGAGTCTTTTTACTGGATAGCTTGACCGGTGATGTCGAGGGCGGCGACCCTTCTTCTTCGTCCACCGAATGGACTTCAAAAGCGTCAGGAGAACTAGATTTAGGCGTCGTGCGACCTGCAAAAACTCGTGGAGGGGATATGCGAGAACTGGCCAGCTCTCGTTTTACGGTTTGAATTAACTTGAAAAATCGTTGACGGTGCGCCGGGTTCTGAATGCCGAGTGTGGCGAAATCGTGAATAGCTAATTGAGGAAAATTTGCCTCAGTCACGCCTCGGTCAACGAGCTGATCGTGATAATCGGCCAAGTCTACAAACTTCCGTTAATCAAGCAGTCCTTGCAAAAACGACGCAAATTTCAAAATTACCAGAAAACATAAAAATAGAACATTCATGTAGTTTAAGTGATCGTGGAGAACGGTTGAGAAAAATAAAAAAAAACGCTAACGTTTGCTTGTTGTCACAAGTTCAGTAGAGGATTGGAAAAAGTGGAGGGAATAGAAAATGTTAAGGATAATCACAAAAAGAGCTGTAGTTGAAAGTATGCTGGTCTCAAGGAGTAGAAATTCCAGTCTTCTAGTGCCGATACTGACACACTCTACATAAATGATTGCGAGAAAAATTAGGATCACAGAAGGTGAATTGATAGATAAATACAGCCAATCAAAAATGACGTTATTTATCACCTGCAGCTTGTAGCCATGAGTACAGGGTCTGTTGGTGGATGTTTGCCATCTATCTAGAGAAACCGAGAAAAACTGGGGATCGCCTGCAGGCAGCCGCGAATCCCGCAAACGTTTATCTAACGGAGAAGGGTATTTTCGCTGCGATTTTCGCCAGGCCGCCACCCTTATCGACACGTGAGAAGATTACTGTGAAAGGTGAAGGTGTGCACACGCTGTATTTCAAATTTCCATGGCGTCCCAGATTTTCAATACACCTCGCACTATATTTTTTCCGCAATATCTGGAGACTGCCGGAGCTGCGCAAAATATCGGCTACATAGGTTCGCACCAAATTATTGCCCCACTGTTGATGGCACCGTTGACCGTCCACAGCGTCCGCACCTTACACTCACACGCCGGTGACATTGACCTGGCGTTGTACCGTGTTGTTTTCGATAATTGATGCTCTTCCGAGATATCTATTCAAGCGGTAGAACAGTGGTCAAAGCACGTTTTGTTGTGATTTGAGTTTTATCAATGATGGCAAACATTGTGTCGTTGAGACAGAAAGCCAGGAGTGGTTCAGAAGAATTGTAGAGATGGAGCAACATGTTGTCGCGCAGCTCGATTGATCTTGATTTGTTCCTGTAAGGCATCTTGTCCTATGGGTCCATAACTCGCCTTGGATTGACTGCAGAAATGGCCGGACGATCGACTGCAATGCACGCGATCCGCGTTCCATTTCGCCCGTTTTGTCACCGACAGCGACGTCGGGTTTTTTTCCTTGTGAGCCAGCTTCTCCGACATTCTCGCCGACGACGTTGAGAAACGCGCGTTGACATCTTCGGCACCGAGATGTGTAAAGATCATATGGCGATCCAAACCTTCACGAACGTCGGTGGTCTGGAAAGGTTCAGTGGTGCAGATCCATGCCTTCGACTGCGATTCCTTGGCAATCACAGCTGGCCATTGATATGATCCACGCGACTCGGTCACGAACCGAAGCAGGTCCGAAGCGGCCTGCGGATGCGTTAGAGTTTCGGCCGACATCAAAATAATGTTGGTGGGCACACGCTGGCCACTTTTAGATTTTCACATAATATCCCGCTCAATATCATCATTCAAGTCCACTTTAGCTTGTTTTGGCGTTTGTGCAGTTCCAAAATTTTCAATTGGAGAGTTTCCTGGTAATCGTAAATTGCACTTGATACAACTTTCGAAGCTTCAACAGTTCGCCGGGGAATCTGGCGACGCAGCGCCATCTTGTGTCATAACCTATCTGGAATTCGTTGAAAATCTGAATCACGGCAGAGGTTTTTACATAGGTATATAAACTTGTTTTGCAAAATGAATGTTCAGTCTGTTGCTGAAAAGAAGCTGAAAATCAATTGGGTCTTCCAATTTCTAAGACGAACGGCCAACTGGCGAATACACCCTCATTGAGATTCCTAGACTAGCAGATGCATTGAGTCTTAAAAGCGGCACAGGCTCGCAAGACAACCTGTGCGATCTCGTCAATCATCTCGTTTAGCGTTAATCAAACTCCGATAAATCTCAAACCGCTCTACTACCCAGATTGAAATTCATCATGGTGTACAAGACGAAATTTAGGATAATTTTGGTCACTTTTGAATCATCAATTAGCAACGAGTCCTTGCAGTAGCCACGCGGCTTTGCGGTTGCAATTTTAAATTTTCGCGGAAGGAAGAACGCAGCGACACTGAGGATCGCCTAAAAAATTATGAACTTGAGTTCATTGTCGATGCGATTTTTCCGTTTACAGTATGAACGATGGCCATGGTGCCTGTTGCGCAGTTTTGTACGTTTGACTTCCTGGAGTCACTGGCGCATTTTCCGCGATTTGCAGTCCCAACTCCCGACTTCTACTGTCCATTGCCATTGTTCTTGTACGATCATGACGGCAATGGCCATTTCGCATCCCGAGGAGTTGACCCAGGTCGCGCGACGCAATGGAAAAGTTGCCTTGCTTTTTTTCGCTTCCTGGCATGAGCCCTGCAAGCAGATGCTATCGCTGTTTGAACAGCTGGCTGCTGATTTTACCGATGTGAGCGTCGTCACTGTTGACGCCTGTAATGCCCCCGAGTTATCGGAAAAATTCGGAATTAAATCGGTACCAACTACCGTTATTTTGCACGGTGAGTGTGTTATCGACACAATTGAAGGAGTCGATGTCCCAAAAGCAATGAAAGCCGTATCAGAATTGTCAAGAATGGCCCCCCCGGTGTCCACAAAAAAAGCAGAAGATGTAACCATTCAAGAACAGGTTAGAAATTTGATCAACGCTCGCCCGGTTATGGTGTTTATGAATGGCACTCCTGATGCACCGCAATGTGCCCTCAGCCGCGAAATTGTCGCATTTCTGAGGAACAAGTCCTGCCGGTTTGGGCATTTTAATATTTTGACTAACGAGGAGGTGCGCCAGGAGCTAAATGGTTTATTTTCCGAGTTGCAGACCTATCCTCAAGTATGGGTTGCCGGGCAGGTTTGTCAGAAATTTTTGGCAACATAAGGTCAATGCTGAATATTACTTTAGCTTGTCGGAGGACTTGATGCTATCAAAGACATGGATAAAGCCGGAAAACTTGATGCTTTGCTGAAGCAATGCGTCGCTGCCCCTGAACAATCTTTGGATGAGCGGCTGAAGGCACTAATTTCATCATCTCCAATCATGTTGTTTATGAAAGGAACACCAACGCAACCACAGTGCGGTTTTAGCAACAAAATCGTGCATATTTTACGGGAACAACGTGTTGAATTCGGATATTTCAATATTTTTGAAGACAACGATGTCCGAGAAGGGCTCAAGAAGTTATCGCAGTGGCCAACGTATCCTCAGCTCTACGTTCGTGGGCAGTTGCTCGGTGGGCTTGATATCGTCAATGAACTATTAGAAGCTGGCGAGCTCGAAGACGCTCTGTCCACACAATAAATGTACACGGTTTTGCTGTCTGTAAAATACACTTGTTTATGACCGCCATTATTCGACGTTTTTTACATGAGATCGATTGCCAAACTGTGAATGAAGAATAACGTGCCGCAGGATTCTTCACAAGGTGACTTTCGTGATCCCATGCTTAAATAAACCTTATTTTTGCGGCAATGCACTGGAACATTGGTAGCTCCTGAACGGCCGGTATGTCGAAACCGCAGACTCAGAGTCGAGCTGATGATTTTGATGCTGAGAAACGCTTGTTCTATGATCGGACGCATGGGCATGTGGATTACCCTGCACACGGATTGGAGCAGACAAGCGCTGAGAATGAGAATAATTTAAATTTTGGGCCAATTGAGATCTCGACGCTGCAGAAATATTAATAACAAGCATAAGAACATCAAGCATGCGAATACCATGATGATGTGACCGTGATCCGGCATCCCTCACTGATTGCTCCATCAACAGATCAGCACCACGCCTGGCACTTTGCGGAAACCGTGAAACCCTGCGATTGGGAAATGGAGGCGGTGCGGATCTCCTCATCGCCTGATTCGGAATTGGTGCCGCATTGCAAGCGGCTTTGCGCGAGTCAGCTTGCTCTTGTAGGCTTTCCCAGATGTTAGAATAAACTTTATCTTTCCCAGGAGTGTCCACAGCCGTTTCGAAAGATTGCTCGAGTACATAACAAGGCGTTAGGAGTACAGAGTCTTTCCTGGGTGGAATAAATTGACGTCCCGATACATGATTACCATTATTAGAAGCAATAATAGCCTGCGGTGCGATAGAGATGCTATCTGGACACGATAATTGCGACCTTGGCATTGATTGGAGTGCTGGCTGCTGGACGGTCGCTGGCCTGCTCACAGAGTTTGCAGACGCAGCGGTGGCATTTTTGAAAGGGGGAGACTGTTCGACGGTAGAGGTTGTAACCGGAGATTGACGAAATTTCGGCGTGCGAGAAGACCTTGCAGAAAAAACCGGTGCCTGTGGTTGGATAGCGACGTTTTCGACTGGCGACGACTGAGATTGCGGTACAGATTGCCATGTGCGAGGAGTCAAGTTAAGGTTGTCATGGACGTATAGAGATGGCGTCGCAGTTGTGGCTATTAGTGGCGGTCGGTAAGGGGTTGGAGGTTGGACAGCTTTGGGGCGATAAGACTTGCTATCAGCCCTCGCCTTTGTCTGAACAACGGAATGACTAGCTTCTGAAACGCGCTGAGCATGCACTTTCAGCACCGTCGGTTTTGTCGCAGCGTGGGATACAGAAACGTCGTTAGTTTGAGAGACAGATGGCTGATCAATGTTGAGGAGACATTTCGATGGAAGCCGTAGCCCCCGTGATGCACTGCATCTGCCGTGCAGATCGCTGCCGCTCAATATACACTCGTCAAACACGACCTCGACTTCACCTGAAGATTGTTTGAAACGAAATAAATATAATAGAATGGGAACAATGCAGAAACAAAAAAAAACCTTCATGAATACCGACAATGTTTCCCTTCATTCCAAAAGGGACACCATGATAGCCACCAAGAAACATCACTCGATTTCCAAGATGGAAATGGCTGAGGTCATTAGGCGACCATTGGACACGCTGCGCGTGTTTGTATAGAAATTTCTTAGAAATGGTTTCATATCTCATCAAAACTGGGGGACGCTTGGCGGCGACTACTTGATTTTGAACCCTCTCAATTTCGACAATCGTGTCAGGTGAGATCATACGACTGGTGGGCGGGACCATCGGCAAATGGGCACAGGACAGCGACTTCAGGTACAAGGAAACTCGTGAGAGATATTCCTAGAAAACGAAAACTCAAAAATTTGTCAATGATAAGTCTTAGCATTGATTACTTTAGCGTCAGGAACAAAGTTGTGAGCATCTACGATTCTTTCCGATGATGCCTCGAGTATATCAGCAATTTCGGGAAAATGCTCTAGATATGATTCTATAAGTCGGACTGCGGTCAGTGAATATTCCCAAACGCTGGTCCTTGCAGGACTCATAACAACGCGAGTATATCCAGGAACCATCAACTGCCTTTGAACGAATTTCAGATTGAGACCTTAGATGAGGACATGTCATTCAAGAAAAGGACGGAAACTGATATAAATATCACCTATATTGACTTTGCCTGGGTTCGCCAATTGTGCTGACGAGATTTTCCCAAGAGCAGATGGACTCAAACGGAGCATACCAGCTACCTTGAAGCTGGGAAACCATCTATCCTGTGAATGTTGTGTCATTGCAAGGATAATAAAGATTAGCATTGATACGTTTGTTTCAAAGTTTTGGCAAATTTCGGGCCCAAAACTTAACTCGGCTGGATGCTGTTCAAGTTCAATTTTTAAGCCATTCTAAGAAACCGATGAGCAGAAATAAGTTGGTTATTGCAGGAATACTAACGCCTCCAGAGTATCCAAGAACTTTTCCGATCGAACCGTATAGGTGCACCGGTGTACCAATAAACACAACAGTGCACTGCAGGGGAAACTCCTGCTGGATGGACTGCGCCGGGCGATCGACAAATCGATTATCGATTGTCATTCGAGCAGCGACTAACAGCTGTCCAAAACGTTAGCAAACACAGCATAACACACACAACACAAAACTCATGCACCTGGGCGGGAACAAACGTTGTTAGAGCAGAAAATTCTTGCTCCAAAGAACCGGAACTCTTCCTTTTCATTCCAGTGAACAGCCGAACCTCAATTTGGACCTAAACAACGCAAAGTTGAAATTAAAAAGACGTTATTTTCAAAAAAAGAATGCCAACAGAAGGGCAACAACCTGTTCGGAGCCGATATCTACTGCGCGAGAAGAAAGAAGCTTCACACGATCAGCATCCATTTTTTTTTTAAATTCAAGCACCTTTGGCAGAGGAATCGCAACTCCGACGGCAGGATCCTTCGTGGTATATTGAACTTCTGGGGTTGACACAGAAACCAAAATAGCGTCCCTTAGAAATGGCCAACTATAATTGAATTTTAAAGCACTGTTGAAGAACCGGATACTAGCAGCCGACGTACTCGACAATACAGGNAAAAAAAGAATGCCAACAGAAGGGCAACAACCTGTTCGGAGCCGATATCTACTGCGCGAGAAGAAAGAAGCTTCACACGATCAGCATCCATTTTTTTTTTTAAATTCAAGCACCTTTGGCAGAGGAATCGCAACTCCGACGGCAGGATCCTTCGTGGTATATTGAACTTCTGGGGTTGACACAGAAACCAAAATAGCGTCCCTTAGAAATGGCCAACTATAATTGAATTTTAAAGCACTGTTGAAGAACCGGATACTAGCAGCCGACGTACTCGACAATACAGGCTTTTCCAAGAAGGGCGCGAGCCCGGTCCAGATACGATATCGCAGGATCTTCAATGATAGTGGAAACAAGTGATTCGCGTTTGCTTTCCCGACCAAAAACATTAACACCCTAAAGACATAAAATAAAAAATCAAATCGGACGCGGGCAAAAGATGAACACTACAGCATTTGCAAGGGCCATTGACAGGTTCAAAATGTTCACGCATGGGAAACTTGCTGCAGGAAATTTCACCCCTGGACATAAATGACTTCGGAAAACGCCATCTCCTGGAATACGAGGTTCGTTGAACAAATCAATTCGGCAGTGACTAGACAACAAATTCAGAATGATGGTGATCTAAATGTTGAAACAGTCTACCTGGAGTTAAGCGAGGCAAAAACTCCAGGAATAGTTGATTGCACCTGGTACGATACGTTAGGGTCATACCTAAATCGACATTAGGGAAATAAAAAGACATGTAAGCAATAAACACTGACCTAAACGTAAGTTCTGAACCATGACGATTACGTTGCAGCTCTTTTTTAGTGAAAGCTGACGCCGGCAGTGAACGAATGCTTTCGATTAACCTTTCTTCGTCAACAAACGGAATCAAACAGAACCCTTCCCAATCATTGCTGATAAAACTGTAAATAAAAGCAACCCACAAAGCAAACAAATTACGCTTTTCCATTCATATCCACTTTAAAATCGCGAGGGTAAAATTCAACGATCGGAGACGCTGGATCGACCATTAGCTGGGATAAAGGAGCTGGAATCAGAGCGCCACTGGATGGAGGTAGGACGCCTAGCAGTTGTTCGAATGGTAGAAATGGGGTGCCCAATGAAAACGAAACACGATACTGAGATATGTTTCGAAAAGACGACGCCAGAGGAGCGTAAAAATATGGATAATACCAATTCCAAGACGGATTTCCCTGGTAATAGTACAGAAGAACCCAGTGCAGTCCTAACGACCACGTTGAACTAAATTTCTAAATAATACAATCTTAGCATTACCCTCGATGTATGATTGGCATAGTTTAAATAACTCTAGTGGATCGTCCATTATACTTCCCCACTTGTCGTGATAGTACAATTCCATCAGGTCGTCTTCTTCTAATTCAAGACTGATTACAGCCTAGAACCACATTACTGCAGATGACAATAAACAATATCCACTACTGACAGATTGCAAATCCTCAGGGTCGGAATCGGATCCATTGTCGGCAAATACAGGAAGTCGATCGACATTATTTTTACCCTTGTTATTATAATTGCGCCTTTTATTCATTCTCTGCTGGTCTTCTTTCAGCATCTCCAAAACTTCAAGTTCAAATTCGGATAAGCGATGAAGAAGCATTTCTAGGCGTTCATCATTGATGGACCCCGAATCAGTGATATACCCTACACATCGAAATTAGGCATGAACGACGCATTCTGTCGAATTACCAGTAAATTTCGATAGAAGTGATTTATAGATGCCGATCATCCTATCAAGACAACCATGATGAATATCGACAGAAGGAAGGTTTGGTATAAAATCGTTCCCGACGAAGAAGGAAATAAAAACCCAATCATCAATGATTCTTTCTAGATCGAATCCAAAGGGAATATCAACGGCACGAAATTCCTGCAGCGGAATACCATTACAGGTCGATGATGAAACAACCAGGGGACATACATGTTCCAAGCAATCTCGTAATACGGAGATATGCAGTAGTTGAAAATGATCTTCAGGGGCCATTACTGGGCGTGCATCATTGGATTTCCTAAAACAGTATTGTTGGCGCTGTGCCACGAAATTCGACCATAGATTGTCACCTCGGGTTACCGAAGGTTACTTCTTCTCGAAGAAGTGCAAAATGGGGCTCATGGGTCGCCAGAGAGAGGAAAATAAGATCCGCATCGAGCCCATACAAGAGGTGTCTGGTATTTGGGTCATAATTGCTGGTAGTTTTCATGCACCTGATATATCGCATGATTTTATGCTCAGCTTCTCCAGGAACCTACGCAATATTAACACGAAATATTGCCTGAAGATTGCCAACGACCAACCTCATGACCTGAAAATAAAACGGTAAACTGTTTCCACAGAGGGTCTTCTTGAATTTTTTTTTGAATGAAGAACTTGAGATGCGTTGTGAGCTGAAATATAAGTTACAAAGTGGACAAACAAGTATGCTGTCGCACTAACGTTGGCCATAAATGTTGTCCCAGGAGTTATGCAGTTCGAATCAAAAAGGACGGAATCTGGATGTAACTCACCACTGTTAATGGCGCGAGTACGTATCTAGAAAGAGATAAGATAAACACGTCCGTGCTACAAATAAAATCAAGGGCGAAAAAAATACTTCTTCAGTTTCTTTAGCGGAGCGAAATCGCCTTTGTCTTTGCTGGTTCATTTTGGCCCGCGGCGCAACACCATCAAGACACATATACAATAGGCGATTGGGTCTACCGATTCTGACGACTTTATCAATGTATTTAAACACATTTGACATGGCCATATCTATAGATCCAGTTCAGATTATTGCGAACTGACGTTCAACCTTTACCACCTTCCGATAATGGCTGTGTTGGGTCTACGCCTGGTCCATGAGTGGCGACATGGATAATACCGTTCATATCCAGATAAAAACAATCTTGAGCAAAATTAAGTGAAAGAAAACTGGCACATAAAAAAATGCCTAACCGAATTCTGGACAAATTCCATCTTTTACTGCTTGATTAATCAAAGGGTATCGCTCACTCAGCCATCGATAGAATTTTGGTACCCCCATATAATGGTTCCTGTGCGTCCTATGCGAGCGGATGAAGTCGTCTAGCGCTCGATAAGATACGGGTTTCGGGTCGAGCTGAAAACTGTATTCAGTTTTGGAGATATTATTAACGTAAATGATGCAGTCACAAGTTGATCGGACGAGTCCACGCCCACTCTGATGTCAAACGTTAACCAGAGGCGCGCCGGCACGACCTCGAAATGTTAATTGATATTGTCAGACAGACCAATTGCTATCGCCTGTCTTCCTGGGGTCACACCGCGCGGTCTTTCGCAAACATTCACCATTCATTACCGCCGGATTTCAGTGCGTCGTCCTGGTTATTGTACGGAGACTTTACTGCACCTACCTGCCATCTGAGATGTGTAGAGATTTAGTTGTGTCAATCTCGCATGGCTGGCTTAATCCTGTCTAAAGAATTTAATTTTATTTTCTTGAACAGTTTGCCATTGGCCCGCTATGTTGAATCTTGAAACCGCGCCTTAAACGTACTTAAAAGAATTTGTTTGTTGGGCGAGCGACTTGCATTCCTGCAATGACGGAAACTCAACGACCTTGTTCGCGGTGCTGATGCCGAGCAGTATTCGACAGGCGGTAGTTCTATGTACGGGACCAACGATTGATCGCCCGTAAGTGGCTGCAGAATGGGTTTACTGAACGCGCGCATTTCGTACAGTCTTATTTCAATATTGGAACGTCGTCCGAACGGTGCCGGATTGTAATACGCGGCTGTCGGTCAATCGCCTTCGTTTCAGTTTGATTTGTGGCAATCTATAATCAATCGGTCACAGAGCACGATGGATGCAAAAGCGCAGCCTTCGTCGGCAAGAAGCTCCCCAATCAGTTCAAGGACAGGCTTAAATGGCTGCTTTAATTATTACGCAATGACCTGAGCGATGATCAGCTCTCGACGAAATCCGCTTTCCCGTTGCCGTGCTTGATGACAACTTCCTTCAGGTTTTCCGTAAAAGAAGCCTGCTGCCGCGGCTGGGAGTCACCGATCCGGATGCCATTGAAGACTTCTCTAGTTTTTTGAATGTAAATCCCTTCGATAGAGTTGCGCACTCTCAGCTCGATTTCCTCGATCATCTTTCCCATATTAGAGATGTGTGTATTGTCGGCATCCAACGTCATAGTCTATACATGTTTGATACGTTAATCGGACAATGAATCGTGAGGACACACCTTGGAATCCTGCATGGTCATGTTTCCCGATAAATCAACTGAGCCGACATCGTCGTTTTCCACTATCATCGATACAATAACAGTTGACGTTAACCGATACTCGAATTGCGAATTGGTTCGATCGCGGGTTTCGATGACGTGAATGGAATTCCACGTCCCGGTTTTGAGACCTTTCACATTTTCCACGTCCTTTTGAATCAAAAAGCAGCCAGCAAAGCTAGATACATCGATGTCCCAAAGGTAAACCGATGAAACTCCCCCTTCAAAGTAGCTGGACATAATGATTTAAAACCCATCTATTGCAGAATCTGTTCAACCCTACAGGTGGCGATACTGGTCAAAAATCGCATTGCATTCCATTTCAAGCTCCCGTAATGGATCCGAAGGAGTAAATCCATCTTCAAGGGTTGGAAAATACACATTTGACCATGGTGACCTATTAAAACACAACGATATTTGGTTCCGCATTCTTAATGATAGTTACACTACCTATAAGAGTCTCCATCTCTATTGTAATCACAAACAACAAAGCTTCGGCCTGTTATTGTGTCTGTGGCCAGTTTTAAAGGCTGATCGACACGTTGCAGCAACTCATCCGTTAAATCGGGGACAAGGTTGATCAACCCGGACAAACTGGTCTCCGTTTTGGACGGCGGCAGCCGTCGCATCAGGTTCAAGGCTGATTTCAGTTGCTCATCGGACATGACGTGATCCGACTGTGATACAAAACGTATTTCTTTTCGAAATGCTGAGTCCTCAATACAGATAATAATTGATTTCCCAAAGATTAATCCGTAAGTCAAATAAGTGCTGCTCCCTGCTGGCTCATGTTTCAAAGCCAAGGGCGCCCTTATAATCACGTTGGCCCAGTCGCCTACATGACCGGTGGTACTTTGTTGACAGGCGGCGGCACAACAAAATGGTTCGGCAAACGTTTTCGCCTTGCTATTCAGTTAAGGAAACAAATCAGACGTAAATCTCAATCTACAAACCATAACCTGTTTTGTCTGAATTCTGTATTGGAACGGGTAGATCGATTTACCGACCAACTACGGAGGCCAAAAAATGCTTGCATGGCGACTTCGATATCTCATCTGATTTGGAATTATGATTGATTTTTCATGTTAATAATTGCTTTGACTTCAATACAATAAGGTGGCATCTCTGAAAGTTGATTCATTTCGATCGATCAAGTCAAAGCAAAATAAAGCGAACAGTGCCCATTTGGGTGAATTATTAGCAAAGCGACAACCGTGTAATGATAAGATCTGAACCCGGAGACTTTGGTAGATTGCTGAGTTATCAAATACTCCTATGGAATTGTAGTTCTCATTGAGAGGGTTTAAGAAATCTGACGGCAGCGAACGCGAGAGTTCTCATTCACCTGATGGACAGGAAACTCGGTTGCGTCGCAAGTTCGCAAACGTCATCCACTTTTTTGAAATCAACCGTCAAATCGAAGTAATAGGTCACGTCGAATTCGACGGGCGATTGGATGGTCTGCCATTATAAACATCAACTTGCTAATTGACATCAGGATTGTTTTGTGCTTTGTATGAGGTGTTCCAGACTAATGTACAGCCACCGACGGATAACGTGAATTATATTGGTGAACAGTGATTTTTTCTGAGATAAGAGCCATATTAAATTGAAACTGTAGTACTAGCTAAACCAAACTTTGCTACACCCAGGATGCGCGACGCAGATGGGTTCTTCAAGAACTGATTTTTGAAAACGACAATAAATATTCGCCAACTTTGATACTCTCTAAATCCAATTTCGGTCCGTTCAACTGCGGTTGCACAACGAATCAAATTATAAACTGAAAACACCGGGAATTGAAAACTATGGGTTCAAACAGCGTTTGGAGAAACGATCAGCATACTCTTTTAACAGAGTTTACTGTTGTTTCTTTTGTATTCAAGATAATGTTTTCGGCACATGGCTTCGTAGATTTCATCACCTCCAACACGGATTTGCTGCCGCTCTTCATCTTCAGCAACCAGGCAAGAGAAAACACCAGGCGATCCATCGCCGCAACGCAAGCACAACGAATTCAGTTTTGTCACAGTATCCGAATAAGGTATAAGGTCAAGGATTTGCCCAAATTGACAGCGATTCCTATCGCCATCCAAACCTGAAAAGTCAAACTACTATTAAAGACTAACCAGGATCACCGCAATATCAAACACTAACCAGCAACAATGACGTTCTTGCAGTCGATTTCGACGGCATGTAGAACAAATTCCAATAGGTCGGAGAAGAACTGAGCTTCTTCCAGTACAATTGCTTTGGCGTTTTGATACGACTCTAGCATAATGACTGGCATGAGCTGATTGACTGCCAAGGCTGGCACAGAAATGCCATCATGAGTCGTCAAAGCATGGACTTCGTGAATTCCCTTCGTATGTCGTGTATCGAGGCAGCTCGTCAGTACAAGTGTGTCCCATTTCATGGTCTGGAATCTTCGAATTCTGGCCTGCAGTAAACTGGATTTACCAGAGAACATCGGGCCCATCTAGAAGCATCACATTCAAAAGAGTTCTGCAGTTTCTGATGTTTTGCTGACCAAGAGTTCCAGGTGCATTGAAATTACCAATGTAGTAACAACAAACCACCCGTGTAGAGTCGATATCAGGATTCAGGAGATACATATGTGTAGGGGAAACCCGGACCAATGCTTGCCCGTAGACTTCAGTATACACTGAAGTGCACGTACATTCGGCTGTGGGGACGTGCTCATTTGGCTGTGAGGCCGAGGGGACATGCTCCAGATAACCCTTCCATCCAATCCTATCTGAAGATGATGGCAAAGATGATCAACAAATGATCCGGAAAATATTGATGTGGTAGCTGTTGGGTGTGAGCACACATCGACCATTATAAGGTGATTTAACTTAGAAACGCCACTGAACCGCTCCGTTAGGAGCAATGGCGATTCGCTCCGTTAGAAGCAAGGGCGTTTGGCCCGCTCTTGACCTTTGTTACCAGTAGAGAATCAGACACGCGACTTCCATCTGTCCGACAATGAGAACACTTACGATTTTCGGAACCGAAATAAGGGTGCTCTAGTTTGTGCCGCTGTTGGTTTCAATTCGTCGTGAGACCATGTATAGAAATAAAACAACAATTCAAAGTCTACCATCTACCGATGTGATTTTTCAGGCCCCGTTAACTGACACCGTAAGTTTCCCGCAAAGACTTACAAGGTGCCACACGCTCACACATAATTTGTGTTAGTTTGTCTAGTCATCGCCATCACGCAAAAGGAAACTGTCGTACTTACTACATGAAGGGGCCTCGCTGCTGTTACGATTTCTTTGAAGCCAGGTGTAGGTAGACAATAGAAATGATTATTGTACAGTAAACTGTATGTACACCGTACACGTATGTCTTTAAGAGTTTCGGATTCCAAGTCACTACACATAGTAAGGCGATTGTGATGTCGGCAGATGATTTGTTTGGGGGATTTGATGCCGGAGAACCGCAACAGCAAGCTTCTATCGCCGACCCATTTACCACCCAGGATGAGGACTCGTTGGGAGTCAATGCTTTTTCAATTGGCGAAGATGCAGAAGATGACGATGTGTTTGGCGAAGTTATCAAATCTCCTATTGCTGCCTTAAGCGAAAATGCAGAGGCTACTTTTTCGCCATCAAATGAAGTACCAGCTCTCTTTTCTCCCTCTAAACAGTCTCGTGAAGTTGAAGAAGAGACTCCGCTGAGGTAATCATCTGGAATGAATTCAAACCAGCATTCAAGGGAGATCTGTACAGTATATGGCCGGCGAAACGTGCCGTTGAGC
Source organism: Spongospora subterranea (assembly GCA_900404475.1). NCBI lineage: Eukaryota > Endomyxa > Phytomyxea > Plasmodiophorida > Plasmodiophoridae > Spongospora > Spongospora subterranea. Next base: position 1,363 of record OUQQ01000340.1, on the reverse strand, counting down.
TTCAGTCTTTGGCGGATAAAGAACGTGCCGATAAATTGGAAGCTGTAGAACAAGCTAAGGCTGAACGTGCAACCGTTCTGCAAAACAGGGCGAAAGCATTTGAAACAAAGCAGGCTCAAAACAGGTATAGTCTTCATTCTATTCGCAACATTGTTTTCGTTGTTTGATGCCTTGTACAGAGCGTCTGAAAAAGAATTTCGAAATGATTTGGAAACTGTTATGAAACACGGCACCCTTTGGGAGCAGGTGGCTAAGCTTGTGGATTTGAAGCCGAAGAACGGAAAAGAAGAGCAAATGACAAGCCGAATGCGCAGCTTGATGACTCAATTGAAAAACCAAAAGGTATCTCCAGCTACATAAACAGCAACTTGAGATTCATTACATTGTATGTTCTAATGACCAGTAACACCTCTTCTCGTCCGTCTATTTTAATGTCGTCGGTCGTATAAAAATGCCAATTATCAATATGTTTATCGGCTTAACACAGGAAAAAGTATAATGTTAAAAAACTGGTACGAACGTGAAACAACACATGAGGTGAAGACAATTGAAGGTTGCGGAATGCCACAAAACAAGGCTCCTGTTTTTGTGTTAGCTCCACTGCACAGTTGAATTGCTCTACAAGCCTGATGAGAAAAGCAATACCTTCTGTCGCTATATCTAAGGTTGTTACTTTCAACGTTCAGAAGTGAGTTGTCTGAGAAAGTCCATTCCCGTTTCCTTTATGTCAAAGTGATTCACAATTGTCTGACAAAATCCATCCCCGTGTCTATGTCAAAGTGACTTACCCAATAATCATGAGAGGGGTCGTAGTCGAACGAAATCATGTCATAAAAACTTGGAGAAAGATTGAAATGATACGGACGTCAAAATACGATTCTAATTGACAAACCAAAACAACTTTATTTTCTGTTTTACACTCTGTGCCTGATTTTTCCTTATTCCCGTTCACGACATGGCCTTAGCTGTATAATCCCTGGTTGCGTCCATGAAAGCATTCGAATATGGGCCATTTAGTAACCGACCAACTGCGATTTTTCATCAGGCTTGGATTTGGCGAGAAATCACGGGGAAGTTGAACTAAATGTCCAGAAGGAGATGGCTGAAACTGGGAAGGTGAAGAAATAGTGGGGAGAAATGGGACAAAAATAATTTCAAATTCAGCGCTACAGTGTGCAAAATCTGCAATGATGATTTCGAGAAATAGATAGGCTGCTGTTTATAAAATGCGAGCAATAAATTACTACGATCATGTGTACCCCTGACATGAAAATAACAAAACACATTTGCCAAGATTCGTGACAGCATCAACGGATTTTTTCAAAAAAATACTGCCGAATAATACTGTCGATATTTGAATAAC
>OUQQ01000536.1:0-14251 GCA_900404475.1 Spongospora subterranea | reverse complement strand
TCCAGCTGACGGCCTCAACGTCGGCAGCTTCTTTCTTCGGGCGGCCCCTTTTTTTCATCGGCGTCGTGAGCCGGGCGCCAGCAACATCATCGTCGACGTCAACGTCGCCAACAGGTAGACCCATGCTTGGCATTATATATCCAGCCAATCAGATGCGCGAGTTGGTGATATCGATATTGATTACAGAGCCCCTGTCTGGACCACAGATTTTTTCGACATGTCTATCGTTTTATCTATATTTCTCGATTGAACCACACTCTAAAGTGAACTCCCTTAGAGTGTGAGATGGGTGACGCAATCGCGAGAGGCGGTGTCTGTAGCACAGCAGCGAGTGTCAATCGTTGTTTTTTAATGTTTTCAATTCATAAGGTCACTATATAGATGAATGACGCGGTGTTGGCTGGATCCATTATATCGGCCATTGCAGGTGCGTGTCGTTCATTGTTTCATTTATCGTTTTTTCTGTCGTCGCTTCCGTCGGCCTTTGCGTCAGATGGAATTGCGTCAGGGACCGCCATCAGCACCAAGCCGATGCCCAAGCCGTCCTGATTGAGCGCAGAGCCCAAGCCCAAGCCGAAAGGTTGTTTAACTATCTTTTTCATTCTCCTTTCAAATTTTTTGATTATCTATACAGAGAGGTGCGCGAAAGGAACCAGTAGGATAGGTATCTTGATAGGGGAAGGTGTTCTGATTGCCCATACCATAGGATTATACTCTTGGCACTACTGCTGGATCCTGGTCATCGCGATTTGATCCTAAATGGCCTGCTGGAACAATGTACAGATGGTGTTGATACTGTTCATCTGTTTTATCTGTGTTTTAGTACAACCTCCACAGCAGCAACAGCCTCAAGATGGCCAAAGCACTGATAGGTAAACAGACTTCCGAATGGCACTGTAGTTTATTCACTATTTATCTTCTGACTATGGTTAACGGCAGCCGCTCTCTTCGGCAATGAGTTGGCCACAGTTGAGCCAACACGAGGTGCCGGTGTTGTTAGTAGTTGGTTTGGTCTTGATTCATGTCAGGACAGACTCCAACATAATCTGCTATCGGAACGAGCTTGATTGACTCGCACTGATGATTACGGGTATCTTTGAACCATTTTGAGCACGAATTGATCAATCAAAACAAAAACAAACGAGAAATGAACTTCGATTACCGGTGATTCCATTTTTCAAATGAATAAACTTATTTACTGACATCGTATTTATGTGTCTATGTACGTGTGTCTACTCCGGTCTCTGACATCAGTCCATCCTGCTTTGTCAAAGGAAAAACCATCGAGGGATTGCAGAGTTCTAAGTCGTCTAGTTTCGGTTCGTTCTATCGTGGACTTGATTTCCGAAGTCCAATTCGACAACATTCTGGAATTTTGCGTTCAAAACGAGCCATGTTGGACTTTGGAGAATTTGAAAAGAATGGTTGTTTGTTTGTGTTGTGGTGTTTGGTGCACAGCATTTTGCTGGCATATGAATCAACCGACTTATCCCGAGTTGATCAGGACCTGTCGAACACCTGCCTCTCGCCCATCACCTCAGGTTACGCCGCCTGAAAGGTCTTCAACTCGTTCAGCTGTTGCAATTTTTCGCCAAGAAATCCCTTATTTATCCATCCGGTCGCGTCATCATGTAAATCACCATGTACAGGGTTCCTTGCAGCGACCTCGTCCTCATCGGACCACATAGGTCGCTGTGAATGACGTCTCCTGGTTTCGTGTTTCGCCTGCGGCTCGTCTTGTGGATTATTGTCCTGTCATCTTCCCGCTGAGGCAGATCTGGCACGGTTTGCTCGACGCTTCTTTTGTTGACATCTCCAGTCGGGGTTTGATCCCCATCGTACTCATTGTCGCCAACGTTTTGAAGTTTGTGTGGCCACAGCGACGTTGGCACTCTATCGCGTCTCCTCTTGATGTTGCTGTCGCCGTCAGCGCCTGGACGCGAAATACACCCGACATTTTCGAAGTCACCAACGATTTCTTGTCGTTCTGAGTTACTGTACACGTGCCGTCCTTCATCACAATATGAGCGCCTGGTTCCGAAGCAATCATGCTGATCGACAATAGGTTCTCCCGCAACCCTGGCACATTGGAAGCGCCGCTGACCAAAATCCAGGAAGTCGGCCAAAAATCATTGTCGCTTGTGCTCCCGCTTAACAACATGCTGAACAGGAATTCTGGTTTGGTAGCTGCAGGGTTAGTCGACTCCTTCTGGTTAGTTGACTCTCTCTCATTCTCATCTCTCCTGCACTCTTTGGTTAACTGCCCAAATTGGTTTTACAGGCACAGCAATTGACTCTCTTCTTGTCGAACTTTCGCTTCTGTGTCACTGTGGCTTTCATTGCCGTCTGCTGTTCCTCCTGAACCGCCATCTGCATCCACTTTCGACCTTTGATCCGGCGCCATCAATTTGTTCGTCGGCTCCAATCTTGAGAGCAATGTTCCCGTTCATGATGATCTCGATGATATCCGAATAACGCGGAAGCCCCATCAGAGAGAGGGCAAACTGGCGTCGTGAATCTGAGTCACCTCGTCCAATTCGTCGGCAGTGTTTGTCATCAGCGTGATATGCGAGTACAAATCGTCTTTTGCAGCCATCTTCATAGACCGAAACTTGTGAGTCAGTAGTGCGATTTACTGACTGGTCTGCTGTCGATAGAACGATGTCAATGCGGCCCTGGGCCCAGGCCGCCAAAGGTGTCCGGGTCTTGCTGACCAGTGGCAACTGATCTCTGATTCGAGCGGATCAAACCTTTTTGTTGGTTTGCTGATCCCCCGACTCCTCTTGCAGAGAATACTTTTCAGTCCTCATCCCATCAGATGCGCACTGACCCCGAATTCAAAAGCTCTCCTATTCTTGCCGTTCAGTCTCTCGCCCATGTACGCCTTGAGAGCGTCTGAGTCCATAACCCGAGGTGATGGGCGAGAGGCCGGTGTGTTTGCGTTTGGAATTGTCTTTTTTTGCACCTCAAATTCGTGTCAAAGCGTGATCACATCGATCTACGCTGTAAGACGAGTTGCACTTGGCGAAAGAATGCAGGAGAGATGAGAATGAGAGAGAGTCAACCAACCTGAGGGAGTCGGCTAACCCTGCAACCACGAAACCAGAATTCCTGTTCAGCACGTTGTTAAGCGGGAGCACGAGCGACAAAGATTCTCGGCCGACTCCCTGGATTTTGGACTGCGGCGCTTCCAAACACATGGCGGCAAGCATGGATCAGCTAACAAGTACGCGGCCGATCGACCGCCCCACTGAGATCGTTCTCGGAGATGGTCGAGAACTGACGGCGACACAAGTGGGCGAGGCGGTAATTCCACGTAACTCGTTTGAAAAACGTGTTGTATGTGCCAGGGTTGCGGGGAGAACCTATTGTCGATCAGCACGATTACTTCGAAACCAGGAGCTCAAATTGTGATGAAGGACGGCACGTGTACAGTAATTCATCAACAATGTCGGGTGTGTTCCGCGTCCAGGCGCTGACGGCGACATCAACATCAAGAGGAGACGCGATAGAGTACCACCGTCGCTGTGGCCACACAAACTTCGAATCGTTGGCTACAATGAGCACGGTGGGGATCATACCCCGACTTGGAGATGTCAACAAAAGAAGCGTCGAACAAACCGTGTCAGATCTGCCTCAGCGGGAAAGTGACCGGGAAATCTTGAAGACGAGCCGCCGCCGGAACACGACACAGCCCGAACTATCAGCGGTGTTCGCTTGGCTGTTGGCTAGCAGGCTTGACACCATCCTACCTTTCTATCTTAATAATAGTAATACACCTCAATTGTTATTTCAACTACCCTTAGAGAATGAAATGGGTGACGCAACCGCGAGAGGCGGTGTCTGTAGCACAGCAGCGAGTGTCAATTACGAGTCCTCCTGAAGACCTGTCGACACCTGCCTCTCGCCCATCACCTCAATTGTACTACATAATCAATAAACATACCCTATCAAGGTTGTCCCATATCAGCCCCAAACCCAGATATTGATCGCATTAGACCCTGAACGCTGAACAGTTGTAGTCTCAGGGTCTTGTTAGAGATGAATCTGGCGAACCGGTAAGCGATGATAACCGTACTGGTTCGAATGCAGTCTGGAGAACCTTGACAATGGGTAACTCGGTGGAATCATTCTATTTCAGGCACGTCTAAATATTGCTAGGATTATCGAGTTCACGTCTTATTTCAACGCTGTGCCTGGGTTGACAGGGATGTCTCTGTTTCAGAACGCAAAGACGTACGCCCAAGATCTTGCTTTTGCTAAGCAGGACCCTCAAATAATGTTTTTTGTGACAAACTATCCGCCCATGCTAATTCAGATTCGTTTGTGCAATGCTCCCAATTGGGAAACTACATTTTTTTCCCTCCAAACGCGAGGGGATGTGTTGCAACCGGGTATGCACCACCTCAATATATTCTTGCCCCTTGAGAACTCATCAGACCCAGTTGACGCAGGGGCCGGCCGAATACTGAATAGGGTGTTGACACAAGCACTTGACAAGTGCCTTGAGGATGCAGCGTTCAACTCCAAATGGCTCGTGGGAAAGTACCGAATGGGTTGGCGAGGCATGGGAGCAGATGTGCCGACCAGGATGTCTTCATCGATATTTTCAGAAAACCGGGGATCTTCTCGAGCGATGACGTCAATCAAACGAAACCAAATTTTGCCTGAAGCTCTATGTCTTCAACCCGCCAACCCAATTCGTCATAAATTTTGACTCTGATCCCGACTACACTGACAATGGCAGATCGGATGAGCGCCAGGAGTTTGAAAGCGGGTTCTCCAATGGAGAATATTTGTCGGACTCAGAGGCCGAATGCTCTTCGAATAGTCCTCAATGTGCTGAAGTGCTCGACAATCCTCAAGCTGTTGAAGTGCTCGACGATCTGTCTTCCCCGCTTTTTCTTAAAAGAGTCGCCGCTGGGTCGTGAAACCGGTTCATGGACAAAATGTGCCAGAAGACTCTGCTGTAATCGTTATCGACGAGATCCACGATGGTGTCAGTTCAGGAGAGGATTGTTTTGGTGAATTTTACTTCATGAGTGGATCATATATTACTGTAAACGTCACAACTGTCGACCAATTTGACAATAAAACGAGCCATGAGACTTTTTCTTTAGCACCCAAACCAAAAAAGCGTATTTCCCTTGCGAGCTATTTGCAAAAATCACCAATGTGAAAATATCTCTATCAAGGCCCTGAGCTCGTTTTGTCTAGGACTTTGGACCCTACTTCAGATCCCCAGGGCCTCAACTGAAATTTTTACTGTATCACGCGCTCTTCAGCGATTTGTCTTTATAGGGTGGTCTTGATCAGTTTCAAACAGCTTGACCTACATCAACGTATCTCCGATTATCTGTAGTACTGTACTTTGCGAAATTAATGAATTGTCAAGGCGTCATCTTCTTTCGCTGTGTTCATCATTGAGTTCTCGGCAAATTCCCCGTCACAAGGGGTCTGCAATCAATCGGGAAACGCTTTTTTCCGGTATTTCAAATTGTGATGGATATATTTTCGCACAGGGCCATCTGTGCAGGAAACCTTTTTGTAAAGCAATCGCTGTGTTTGAGATTGATTGAGATAGTAACAAAATTATGAACCATCAATTTAATTAAACTCAAAAAGAAGAGGGCAAACCACAGCTAGATAAACGCCGTTACAGTTCCAGCGACCATTGCCAAGGTCCCAAACCCGACTAACATCAGTGGACCAACATCACGAGTCGCCATCCGCACCTGATTCATGAACGGCGGTTTATCGCCTACGTCGTTTGGAGCTCGGTTCCAGACAGCTAATGCGTTGCGCTTCACCTCCTCATAGCCTGTCATCTTCAGATAAATGAACCCTGGGAGGATATATCCAACACATGATGCAGAGATGGCACCCGTCACCTCTGATATACAAGAGTTAAATAAATTTATAAGGCAAACACTATACCCAACATTTACTGACCTATAACAATGCCCACGTCGGGAACCGTTATTGCTATGGCTAGAGTGGCAGCGAACAGCGACAAGGATGCCAGAGCGTATTTCCAATACGAGCAATGTTCTTCTTGTGTAACAACCTGCAGTATACAATGCCGAGCGACAAACATTTCCATGGGGTATGTGAAAATCTACCGACAATGAAATGAGTACGAACTCTGCTGGAGCGATGAAACCGTTCCACGCCAACTGAAAATTAACCGCAAACTCGAAATGAAATGTGATACTAGACGCACCATTGTGGTAACCAACATTACACGAGATATGTTCATAACCTCGTCACTTGCAGGGAAATTACCCAATATATCCTGCCATCGACTGTAAGCCACCACTTTTTGAAACACTCACATTCTAACAAACCGCTTTGGTGGATTGACGGAAATTAACATATCCTGAGACTCCGAATATAAAACACATGAAAAACGCGAATCCAACGGATATATTGGTGATCAAACGCCATCGGCTTGGGGTTGGATGATCTAATGAGTTGAACACGATAAACGCGCTATGATTGCAGACGAATGCAAAAGACATAGTCCCTGACGTAGAGATTTAGTATGAACATGCCAGGCTGATTTACACCAACGATACCGATTCCCGCAAACAATGTGCTTTCGATAACCGAGATTGCTGAAGACGTTTGATTTTCCGCAAGAGTCATCTGCTGTGCTGCTGCAGGACCATGCCAGATAACAGTTATCACGATGACGGCGATGGAGACTAGGCCAAGGAAACTCCCAAAAGATAATTTAGTTATGTCCCTGATCAAGCTCAACGGCAGCACGCAGATACAGCTAAACCCCAAAATCAAAATTCTTCGATCGGAGAATAACGTATCAGTCCCTAAATACCAATCAGATTGTTACAACTAATTGGAAACGCGTAATGACATTAGTATGAAATTCAAAACAACCAGAAAAGCGTATGAGGGAGCGAAAAACCATAAAACAAACTGTCAACGAACACTTGTTATTCAGTCATGTATAAATTTCCAATTGGTGAAGGCAGTCGAGAGACATTGAAAACATTTTGCTATTAATAATGATTACCAAACCAAGCCCTGGACACAAAAGTCGCGGCGTCCCCAATCAAAATCAGGTAGGCTGTCTGAAAGTCCAACATTAGTACTGGTTTTACAATGATAACCAGGTTTAGTTCACCATTCCACCAAACGCGAAAGCACCCATACAGAGCAATACGACATTGAACGCCTAGAAACAAAACCGAAATCAGTTACTGACTGAGTCCATAAAAAATTTGATCGAGGACCTTGCCACCTAAAATCTGTCTACATAGGCCTTCATAAGTTGTCGCCCCGACCTAGATTTCAAAACGTCAATTGCGAAATAAAGGGAATTAAGCCATTTCAACCCACCTTGTTAGCGCATTGGACGAGCATTCTGGAGCTATATGCGGATAAATACGCCACGAACATCATCAATAAACAGCCCATCAATAACCCAGTTCGCTTCAACGCAAACGGCATCCCTTTCAAAAATATTCACGTCGTTCCAAAGATGATCCCTGTTCATGTACCTATGATACCGGCTCCAAGAATTGTCTGGAATACAAAAGGAATGAGAAATGAGGCGGCGACTCAGATAAACTGGTCAGGTACATTTGCAAAATTGAAGCTGGCCCGGGCGACTGACTTAACATCCTCAGAGCGATTATAATTATCGGGTTTGGATTTTACACCAGACTTGCGAGCTTCTTCGAGGGCCTTGGGGCTAATCGACTTGATCGATGCCAGACGTTGATCTCCGCTGGACGAAATTTGCAGCTCCTTCATCCTCAGCGGCACCAAATCGACGAGTAAAACGAGTTATGATCGAGAAATATCCAATCACAGCAATAATCCAATTCTAGAGCCATGATAGACCCTCCACCCACCTATCGTATCTCCGATTTGGAGGGGACACCCATAAGCGGAGCCCTCACGTCGATATATCATGTCAGATTGATAATGGGACGACAGCCGGTCACAGACTGCATACGATCAACCAACACTCGCACTGTCGTTGACCGTTACAGGACGTGGCTCGGTAGGTGTACCCTTGATCAGAGGGGGTTGTGTCACAATCCGTCTATAATTGGCCATACCAGGGGCTGCAACACATTATTGTGTCACAATCCGTCTATAATTGGCCATACCAGGGGCTGCAACACATTATTGTGTCACAATCCGTCTATATCGGCAATCGGTTATTAACCTCAGGAACTGACTCGGATTCCGGTATATTTCCATCTCAAAGATTGCTCTGGAACAGAGGATCCTTCTGGCGGCAAATTCGTTCCATCATCTTTCCAGGCCCGAAATCGTGTCATCTGAATGCCGGCCTCAGGTGTTATGAAACAGTATCTCTCCTTGGTTTACAGCGATCCAGAGAATCGTCCGTCGAACAATGTCTGAAACGGTTTCTTGTCCTTGGTACAAATCGGCACCGTTTCTCAACTCTCGACCGGTGTCCCAATGAAAGACTAACATCAAACAAAGTAGAGCTGAGAAATAAATTCGCTTCAGACATAAAAAGGCTCGAGTCATGTCGAAAATGCATCCTTCTTTAATCAGCGTCGGTTACAAATTCAGATTAAAACACAGTTGGGGTTTGGGCGAAAGTGTGATCAATCTCCGGAGTCCAATGATGTGATTGTCCCAGTACAGTATAGTGTACCAAACACCCGACTGTTATCGCAGTCTATTGTGTATCGTGTATTACCCGCTCCTTGGCGCTAAAAGGGCTCCTGGCCAATAACGCCCCGGGATCAGGTTCAGATATTACAGGGATCATGGGAGCGGCCCAATCATCATCAGGTGATGAGCGATATGATGGAGAGGAGTATGATGTGAATAGTGATAACGCTGTCCACGTACAGTTCATCTGTCTATTCGCCCTATTCCTCACTCACAATGCCATATCAGGTGTCAGACGCTCTTATGAAGGCCATTATTAAGCAGCAAGCCAGCCGTCGCCAGAGGAGTGATCGTCTAAGACAGACATTTAGTCCTGATATACCACCATCAGTCTTTAGTTCCATTCCCTCGTTCGATCGACAATCAGAACAACCCAAACAATATGAATCCAGCGACGATGCTGGTGAAGAATCACAAGAGCCTGAATCAGAGGTTGATTCTGTTGTTCAAGAAGCTGAAACAACTGAGAATTCCGGTGAGGAAGTTGCTGGTGACAATAACGCATCATCGTCCGAAACTTCTGTCGACCATGAAGGGAGTGCGGTGGAAGATCAAGGCAATGAGGGCGGTGGAGAGGTTGTTGGAATTAAAGGAGAATCTATTATGATTATTGAGCCAGAAGGTCCCGAAGGAAGCGATGATGAGGATAGGACCATGTCGACAATATCGTCAAATCTAGATGGAGTTGTTGAAAGGCATGGCCGTTGCAGCAAAGCCGAGCCATTACAGGCGGGACAGCAGTGTGCCAACATCAGGGACAAGATCGTAAGGTGCTATCAGACCGCCCCTTCACCTTTGCAATGTTCAGAATTGATCAAAGAATATGAAAGGTGTATCATATCGAATTAATAATCTAGTTCATATATTTCAGTACACTCAGCAATCGTCGTGTCTCCGCTCCTTTACTCACTGCAATCGATGCTCTACAAGAGTTATTTGTCGCCAATTCACAGTCTTCTCGGAGCTTGTACTCAATTGGAAAATCGATGTTCATGTCGCGACGGCGACACAGATTGACAAGCGACTCGCGGAAAGATGTGCAATCCGTTAAGTTGACAATGACAACGGGAGCTAATTTATTGGCAGATCAGGACCATCCAGGAATTGACATCAACAATCTGCAACAGAAAACGAGAAGGCGAAATGGTGTGTTCACTTCGGAGTCGAATCGGGCCGTCAAAAGTGTCGCGAACAGGTTTTCAACGATTGGCAACGGGATCTTGGCGCGGCTTCGCGTCGGCGATGATTGAAGCGGAACCCGACCTCACAATGATGCCGAAGTGGAACCCAAATCGGGTCCTGAACGGATCGCTTGCCTGATTCGTGCCAATATCGGAGCCAGGTTGATTTTATTGTTGATGCGGCTTTCGAGTGTCTGGTGGACGGCGTCACCATTGTCAAGGCGTCGTCGTACGACGCGTTCCGCCAGCTTTCCGCAGCAACGGCACAACTCTGATTGATGAACTACTGGTCGCGATGTCCAGCGGCGTGCTGCCGTCATTGGCCTTGGCATTGACGTCAGATCCGGCCGCCAACAGTAACTGTACTGAAGCGTCATCGTCGAGCTCGGACGCCTCGTGTAGCGCCGAGCGGCCGTCATTCGTCGTGGCATCGATATCTGCTCCAGCGGCCATAAACATCTTTACCAATTCCGGTTTACCGGAATAGACTGCCATGATGAGTGGAGTGCCCCCACGAGGATTCCGAACATTGACCTGGGCACCAGCTTGTACCAACAGCTCTGAAACGGCCATGTCAACGATGCATGAATAAAGCAGTGCACTATTGCCGTTGTCGTCGACGAGGTTGACATTGGCACCAGCCGATAGCAGCCGCTCCACTTCCACAGCATTGCCAGCTCTGGTGGCTTTGATCAGCGGCGTGCGACCGGCAAAATCACGATCGTCGACATCATCCGCCGACTTCACCGCTCCCGTTGGAGAATATTTCCACAAGAGATCGACAACTTCCGAATGTCCTTTCTCTTCAGCGCGCTCCAGTGGCGTTGATCCATTGCACTCGGCGTTGAGGTCGGCATGAGCTGTCAATAGCCGTTGGACAATGAGAGTGTGCCCCATTTCTGCCGCTATCCACAACGGTGGTCCTCCGCCACTGCCATCGACATCGGCTCCTGAAGCTAGCAGCAGTTGCACCGCCCGATCATGATTGTTTGCGCTGGCAATGGCCAGCGGCGACCATTCCTCGTGAAGGGAATCGACGTTGGCCCCCGATCGCAATAGCGATCGCATCACGTCCAGCTTGCCTTGTTGCGCCGCGATGTGTAGCGGCGATGCATTGCCATCAGACTGTACATTGGGATCGGCACCAGCCGCCAGCAGCGCCTTAACAATCGGGTCATGACACGCAGACGATGCATTTAACAACGGGTAATCTCCGTTATTGTCCTGAAGATTGACGTCGGCCCCGGCCGCAATCAACTGCTTCACAATGCCGAAGTTCTTCTGCATGGTCGCATACAACAGCGCCGTCTCGCCCGATGGTAAACGTTGAAGATTGGGGTCCGCCTTGGCTTCTAACAGCCGTTGTACTTCATGCTCGTTTCCGTCGATGGCGGCGTATATGAGCTTCGTTGCGCCATCAGCGTCTCGTGCGTTGACGTTGCTCGGAGCGTGTGCGACGGGGGCCGGCTTGGCATTCATTGCCGGTGCGGCCTGCTTTGGGGGTTGGGATTGGGACCCTGTCTTTCCCGCTGCCTTTCCCGCCGGTACTTCATTGGCCAGGAAGTTGTACAGCGAGCCGAGAATGCTTTGATCGGGGAGGACGTCGTACACGACGAACACAATGTCGTGATGCGCGTTCCGGAGATGGTCGGCGTATTGGATCCGGTACTCGACCACTTGAGCCCTACCGGCCGCCGCTTCGTGCGGTAATATTCGTCGTGTCATTCGCGTGATTGCCCAAACACTGACGAAGAAGCCAGCGGCGCGGCGCTGAGCGAAAGTCTGCCTCCCACTTTTCACTTCTTCACGATCCATTCCAGCATCGCTCGTCGCCCATAAGTATTTATTTTCGCGCCAAGATCGGTCGATGAATCCGCGCCACGTTTCGAACTTGACCATCTTGACCTGGATCGGCTGCTGATCGAACGAGACGAACCGCTTGAAGGACATACCATCTTCGCTATCGCTGAGGAATCTGAACACGTAACGGTTCTCGAAAACAGGGTCGGGCATGGCCGACGCGATCTTCCTCAGGCTCGAACGAACATCTTGGGTTCCGATTGCGATTATCATTGTCGCTGGTTCAGACCGGTAAACCGACACGACCGTATCACCGTTCTACTCAATCACGCGAAACTGTCAAACGTCGGAGACATATTCTGTGTAATTCGGTTTACCTTAGCGATGGACTCGCACGGTTTGCCGGAGAAGATGCAGCCGCCAATGACCATATCGCTGGTCCTATCGTGGCCGTTGAGTTTGTTCCCGATCGCCCGAATTTGTGCCGGTGTCGCATTGAGCTCCAGGCCTCGCTCCATGAACCCGTATCCCGTAAATAGAAAGTAGATGCCAACACCAGTAACTCCCGTTATCGCCAGGATTTGATCACACCAATTCCCCCAGTCGATCGAGTCGGCATCGCTTGGCGAATGCTGCCCTGAGGTCGCTCCTGCCTCGATCTCGTGGTATGGCAACTGTCGAAAACCGTCATGGGCAGCCGCGCGCATCGTGTTGTATGACATTGAACTTCCGCCTGTACTTTCTGAATTCGCTGACTCAACTTCCTGAAAGATTCGAATGTTTCTGAATCTCGTTCACGGTCGATTGTTGGGTGTTGATAGAATGAAAGGGTTATTGGAGATTCATTGAACGAGCGCTGATCGAGTTCCGCTCTAAAGTTGGCGCCTTTAGGTACGGTCCTCGATCGAGAATGGCGAATGCATTTGCTCGATTCGGTCGCCAGACGCATCTTCCTCAACTGGGGTTGGTAGTCGTCATCGAGGATGTCACAGGCACCGCATTTCTTTCCCGATCGATGACGATCTGCCGCTGGAAGAACGAAAAAAAAAATCATCGAGCCACCAGATTTCCCGTTCGTCGCAGAGGAGAACTTGTTTTACAGGAATGATCGTACACCCGACCGCTTTGACGAAGAAGTTGACGATATTACGAGGTTGGTTTTGTGTGAGTATTATAGCATGATACTCCTTCATCAACGAATATGAAAGGCTTTTCATAACCGTTGGTGTAGTTTTCCATGGGAGCCTGGCTTTGTTGGCGAGTTTGCTGGAAGGGGGTTCCCTCTGTCAAACCATATTTGAGTGCAATATCCAAAATTGTGGCGGAGATCGATATCTTGTGTCTCTCGCTCAGGCAGCCCGAATTCATGATCTCGTGCGATCTAGTTTTGTTGAATGAAACTGTATTCAGATCCAAAACGGTTCTCACCTTCTGCCCCATCAAATGGTCGAAAAGTTCACTGCAAACGACACGCGTTTGGGCGATTTGGACGGACGTTACTGTAGTGTTCAAGGCCGTTGGTTAATCCGACAAATATGGGTAACTAAGAGGTTATCATGTAGTTCGGCCATTGATGGAATTGCTCTGTTTTCATTTGTTATTGATTTTATGGCGAAAGATCAATGCCAGACTGTCCTCATGTCCCGAGTATGTTCTTTAACATCGACATTTAGCAGCACATGGTTCAATGAATATCCTGAATCGTTCTCCTTTGGATTGCTGCAAGAACCTCCATGTATTGTTTATTACAAATTGGATATCGTAGCGAGGCCATCGACAACTTTCGCGAGGGCAATCAATAAAGTTGTGAACATGATAAAGGGAGAAAACAACAGAATGACCACACGTTAATCACGATGCAGATCGCCCATGAAGTTTGTCGAATTTTCGATTCTCTATTCGAATAAATCCAGGCTTATTGCAACGATGACTTCGCTTCGTGGAAACACCGTTATCGCTGACAAGGGCATTGTAGGCTAGACAGAGTGAACAGGGTTGCCAATGGACAGATTGTGTAGGGGTAGCCATCAGATGTGCACGATGAAGGTACTGATACACAACCAAGGGCAAACGGGATGGATTCGCATTTGGCAATCAAAAGAACGGACGAATATATATGACAATTCAAACAATGAAGTGAAATTATGGAGTTAGCTCCTTCGCACCCTTCGACGTTGCTCGGTATCAAAAGCGCAGTCGTTGTTTCTCAAAACACGAACCCAGGCAAAAATCCTCTCGAAATGATGAGCAGCGATAAGGGCACCGCTTCTCGGGACCCTTCCAAATTCTACAACAAGAACGTGGCGCCGACCTAATCGAGCATAAAACATCAGCGGCTTGGATCACAATATGAACAACAAGTGATGACGAACAATTCAGTCACTTGACCCACTGAGTGCATCTTGTGGGAAACAAAAGACCATTGCATCTCGATACTGGAAAACCATTTTGGGAAGGGCAACAGTGCCATCGAAAGTATTGTCTGGGTGACCAGATACTCGACACTAATTGTGCTATCAATGTGATACTCGACCCCAACTGTGCTATTAATGGATTATGTTGATGATACTCGACCCCAACTGTGCTAT
>OUQQ01000334.1:0-21896 GCA_900404475.1 Spongospora subterranea | reverse complement strand
CGATAAGGAAATCCCCTTGTGGGGAGTTGTAATTGGTTAATATATTTTCATTCTGATTGTTGTCGCCGGTTTTGATTGAAACTGGTAGGGCGCCACCAATAGTCCAGCCATTGTTTCCTCTTGACATTCAATCCAGATTTGGAACATGAATTATTGGACGGCAGTTTAGTTCTAGACGACACTGAACGGCTGCGAATGATTGATGATCCAGTTGATCGAAATGATCGTTGGCTCTTGTCCACACGATGACTTTCCATTGGTGGATCTGCTTTCTTTCTTGCAATAAGTGTGTTTCTAGACACTTTCACAAACCCGTCGGTCAGCTTGATCTGCGTTGGGTCAGGACAGTTCACTTCATTGTGTTTGGTTCTTGAATGCCGAGATATGGTGAACGTATTGTTGGTTCCCAATAACTAACAATGTAATGGGATGGGTAAACGGTATAGTGGTAATCGGATCATGAAGTAAGAACAAACATTGCTTGACTTTTTTGACATTGTAGTGTTAATAACTCAGTTTTTTGCGTCCAATTACCATTTGATCTGCTCAATATGAGCATTGACATCAAAGAGGGTACCCCCAAACAAACTCGGAGCAAATGAAAGAACGTCCCCTCGTTCTCGGACTCATAATGGCGTCCCCCACTCGAAATTATCGAACTCAGTTTCTTCGTAAATCTCTTCATCACGATCTGACATCGCTGACACTTGCTGACAATTACAATCGTGAGATGTAGAACTGGTTTAATACTCGGAATATCATTCCGAAGTTCAGACTGCGGATACAGTTAGAGTCGATGTCATTCCGGAGTTCGGAGTGCCCAACGGAGTTGACTGCTGTGTTGAATGGGTGATGGGCCATGACTGTAAACCTCTAGCTGTTCTACGTCATTCCGTCTATTTTGTTGCTCGTGGGGACATCAGACTTATAAAAATAACCACAATCTGATGACTGTTTCTGCTCCTGCACTCCCTTTCCGATGGACCAATCGCATCAGCGTCATTGCGATAACAACATGTAAATACCCCATTAATGACCCATTACCACCCTAACTCATTCTTGGTTCACAGTCATTTTAATCAACATTATCGATCGGCCAGTCATGGCCGGGGAGGCAAAGGAGATGAAGAAGGTAGATAAGTTGCCACAGTCCAAAGTATTGCACTACCTGATTGAGGTTATCTTTTCCTGCCAAAATCTACCGAACATGGTACAAGTCTTTGAAAATTGGTTTACACCATTTATAGAATGTTGTTTAGGATGAAAATTCGCAATCGGATGCGTTTATCAAAGTTGAAACGACGGATAATCAGGGAAATCGGAAGAAATTTAGAACAGAGACGATCATGTGAGTTTCGTTGCGAGTTATATTGATTATCGGCTGATTTATCAACAGGAATAATAATTCACCGAGTTTTATCAAACGATTGCGAATGGAATATGCGTTCGAAAAAGTATCAGCGATTGTGTCCATTGACAGTATTCGAACTTATCATGTTAATGTATAGGAACAAAAAATTTGCTTACAAATATTGGAATCCGACAATAACAACGGCGATAAAAAAATCGTGAACTTCGGAAAATTGACCAGACTGAATTCTTTTTATCGCAATTAATCACAACAAATGAACTATCCATTCCACTGACGACATATCCTTCTTTAGGTCAATTGTCCCACACAAATTCTGGTCTCTCTTGATGATACTATTGAACAGGCACCACAATTAAAATGAAATATTTGGAGGTGTCGTCCGACCCCGAGGACATTTTAAAGTTTGAAATCAGTGGCGCAAATATCAAAGGGCTAGGTTTGATATTTCACTGGAACAGATTGTAATTGTAGCCTTATCATGATGGACAGGTCGCTCGTTTTTTTCAACGATCTTTAAATGCGAAACGGGGAAAAAATCTAATCCATATCTGGAATTCTGGCGAGCTACAGAAAGAGACGGTTCAATTCCAATTTACAGGACAGAGGCGATGATGAATGATTGCGACCCCAATTGGAATCCAATACAGGTACGATAACTGTTGTTTTTCTCGTTCAGTTTTACAGTTGTTGTACAGATTAAAATGCAGCAATTGTGGAAAAGGGATGAAGAATCCGAAATTACCATTAAGTGCATTCATTACTTAAGGTTTCAAAACGACAGAGTTATTGGAGAGGTTCGAGTGA
The DNA here is from genome assembly GCA_900404475.1 of Spongospora subterranea. Lineage (NCBI taxonomy): Eukaryota > Endomyxa > Phytomyxea > Plasmodiophorida > Plasmodiophoridae > Spongospora > Spongospora subterranea. The sequence continues at coordinate 19,720 of OUQQ01000334.1, read as the reverse complement.
CACCCAAAAAGTTGGGATCTGGGACCAACGAGATATTGATTTTGAAGGGAGGCGAAAAAGGCAATGAGGTGGTTGGGGAACTTAACATTGTAAATGGCGCCATCACACGCCATCCCCTCAACTCATTTCCTGATTATATTCGTGGAGGGAGTGAAATCAACTTAATGGTGGCCATAGACTTTACAGCGTCTAATGGAAGAGCAACGGAGAAGGATTCTCTGCATTATGTAGATCCACAGAATCCGTATCGTGTGGATTGTGATGGAAATCCCACTGGTGGAAGTCCGAATCAGGTTAGGTTTATTAGCATTGGATATTGCATTTCAGCGTATGATCGCTTTAGTATCAACAAGCGATCACAAAAATTGGCGGAATCCTTGCAAAATATGATGCCGATCAAAAAATTCCGTTTTGGGGGTTTGTAAGTGATTATTATAATCCCATTTGATTGTTGACGATTAATCATGACAGGGCGCTAAACGCTTGCGAACGGTAGAGGATGTGAGCTCCCCAAAGGTCCTGCATTGGTTCGACATTTCATCCAACGTAGTTATTGCTAATCTATGATTGAATTGCGAATTCTGAATACGGTTCATTATTACAGAATGATCCAAACCTTGGTGTCGATGGTGTTAATGGAATGTTGAAAGCTTATTACGATAAGATTCCAAACCTCGACTTCTCGGGTCCAACTAGATTTGCAGAGGTTCTCTCTCATGCAAATAGTATTGCCAAAAATTTCCATATCTCAAATCTTAAAGGCATTCCGTTGGGCAAACCAGCTAAATATTCCATTTTGTTGATAATCACAGACGGAGTCCTTGAGGATTTTCAAAAAACGAAAGACTGGTTAGATCAGACTCGTCTATGCTAATTTTGTCATTTTCGTTGTTGATTCATTAACGGGGCTGTATAGTATTGTTCATGCGGCAAATAATAACCTTCCTCTTTCTATTGTTATTGTTGGAGTTGGAAATGCCAATTATAAAGACATGAATGAGTTGGATGGCGACCAATTCCCAATAAGGTCATCTGATCACGTAGAGGCATGTCGGGACATTGTCCAATTTGTAGCTTTTCAAGACAAGAAGTCGGTCGAAGACTTGGCTGCTGAGACATTAGAAGAGGTGAATATTGCTGGTATCTGATAATTGTCTGTTTATATTGTTCATATAGATCCCTGATCAATTCCTGTATTATATGCGCAAAATTCGTTTTATTGTTCCAAAGCGTCAAGATCGTTTTGATGTGCCAAAGCACCTTCAATCAGATTATGAACATATCAATATCGGCTAATATCAATACAGATATTAATTGGGTTCGCAATTGTTATTGATTGGTCAATGGGGGGACTGTTCCCGTATCATTCCACCGATAGTAATTCACAAAAGGCCATTCTCGAGTAATGACCTATCACAATAACTCACTGACGTCAAATGATTTCATCATTCCAACGGACCCATCGCCATCGTCCGCTTATTCCAACCCATGACCATATCTTTATCGAAAATAGACTAAATTCACAGACTGGCCAATTCAAACCTGGGGATTAGTTCAGGGCAAAACCCTGATGCTAAACCCGAAAACGTTTTGTACTCGAGATTGCTTGTTTGAAGAGCAGATATTACTGATAAAAGTAATGGTCGAACGCGTCATTGCTCTCAAAGGTCACTGTTAAAATGTGTGGTAATTGACTTTTTATTAATATCTTGAGGTACAACAGCTCGCCATTTATTGTTGTGCTTTGCTGAAAATGGGGGAAACCCATTACTGAAAGGAATTTTCCCGTCGACGTAGACAATGTATTCCTTGCCTCCTTTGGCAATGCGCATTTTACGTGTTTTTGTGAATTGTTTTCGGAACGAAGCGTCGCTCGAGTTTCATCGTACGATCTAATGTCCCATCTTGGCGAACAGTTTGAATGGATTTCGTTTACCAGGGCAGTTCCAGTCAGCATGTCGAGAAGGCAACACATGTTGTGGAGAAAAGCGGTGATCATGGCGATTTCTACCGAAAACCACCTATCACGATTAAGGTAATCGAAAATTTGGTATACACAAATTACTATAGTGTCAATCATTGGCCAACTTAGGAAAACAACTATGATTCACACTATTTTGCGAAAAGAACATAACGACGATGAACGGGAATCAATTTCGAGAACTACTGTAGTGGGACACAGGGGATGACAAGGTAGATATAGACAGATTTGATAAATTCAAAGTTCTGCCTCAGATCCATTGTAATCACTAATTGCAGATGGAGTCACAATACCCATATCGGTAAGAAGAAGGGTGATGAACTCGGGTGGAGTATAATCCTCATATGGGTTCTCAAACTGGACCGAATCCGACGATGAATATGCTGATCCAGTTGCTGTGATCCCCATTCCTAAATCGCGTTGAGACAGAGGGAAAGCTCTGGTGAACTTATACGATTCAGCGGCCACATAAAACGGGCGATTCAACGCTTTCGCCAGAATCGCAACTTGATAGGTTCCAATGACATTGATAACGCCACCATTCTCAACAACAGCACAAGCCCTAAAATGAAAAATTATTAGGCGACTATGGGGACAAAGACGAGATGATGTGATAAAACCCGGTCAATACGAGGTCAACACGATCCATAACGAAAGCGACAGCGGAATCACGAATAATAGTGACAGGAATAGACAATGAGATTAAATGATGCAGCATTCGCTCAGCATCCGGGACCATACGATCTTGGGATTGAATAAGGATCACTGAGAACTGTTTACCCAGCTTTGATGCGGTCTATAATTGATAAACTGTAAGATCAAATGAAATGAATCCAAAAATGGGAATTGGAGACCTCCAGAAGAAGTGTGACAACCATAGACATTCCGTGGACTAGTATAACCGAATTTTCTTGGATAAACTTTACACCGAATTCGCAAATCTTCTTCCTGCTCGACTGGCTGTGCTCTGCAAACCTTAGGCCCCGATCTATAAGCCGAGCTTTACATTTGGAGAAATCCTGATACAGAATAAGTCATTGGATTATGAATAATACGAAAAAAATGTGGAAACTAACGGGCACTTCTAAGGATGTCCTTGTGACATAACGCCTGAATAAATCACAAGCGGCAATAAGGGTGGTCCGTTTACTCTGATCCACCATCTGTTGCATACAATCAGCGGCTTCATTTAAATCATCCATTACTCCCATTATTGTATTGGCTGACATTCATCGGGAATAAGCACAATCAACCGACCAAATATTGGATCGGGTTTACCTTTAGATAACGATATGGCATTAGCTAGCGTTGTTACTGCAGCTATTCCAATAGCGACATCACGATTTCTTTCTGAAAAATCAGCGAATATTTGTGGCGCTACAAACACAGATTAGACCTGATGGTTTGTGGCGCTTAGTACAACCATTCATACCAATAGGTTCTTCTGAAGATTCAGAGGTCAACTGAAGATTTGTCGCTGATATAGAAGGCGCCATCGCCGACCAATGAGGGATGATTTCGAGCTCAGCTCAGGCTAGAGGAATGCCCAAGGGGCGGAGCCTCCCTCTGTTACGAACTGTACCGACTACAGACTCACGGCCTTCACTGACCCAATAACTGCATCATCAACTCTCAGTGCCATGCTCTGATTGGATGTAAACTTGTAAAGTTGGTTTTCCGATTCCAACGTCAACTGGCTGGCATAATCCTGTGCGCCCGCCCGGAACACGCATCACCTCTGTAAAGCAATGATATGCATGATGGAACCCATTGTGTGACGGCGATACAAGTTCAATAACACGAACAGGATCTGTGTTCAATGGTGATGTTTCCACAAACCGGAGCAAAACTTGTGAACACATTTGTCCCATGACGTTTCAAAAGATTGTTACAGAGAACACCAGTTGTATCGCTGTCACATAAATTGATACATCATGCATGGTACAGTAGTGAGAGATACGGTGTACAAGAGGCCACTCACACTGTATATGACAGAGTTCGGGGTGTCAAACCACTCAATCATTATACAATTCCTGTATTAATGCTCCAGTTGATCATCATGTGATTACTGTAATAGTGATCGTAGTCGTCATTTCATTCATGTCCTTTTACTTCATTACGCCAACTTTCCCGGTTTGCGCACGCTTGCCCGTAGATTTTTCAAGTTTTTAGACGTCGCCTTCGCGTTGATGAACTCCATATTCAAGAATATCCTGAAATCTTCGTTCGTCGGTTTTCCAGAAGAGAAACTTTTTGCCCAAGTTAAATGTATTCAACCGATGTTCATTTAATCAGTTTTGCCCTGGCCCGTTTCCCTCGTCCAGATTAGCTTGTAGCGAACTACCGGACAATCTAAATGCTGGGAACACATACAAGGAAAGACTAGTAGCCCTCTGTGGCATCATCAAGGATATACAGTTTAGCACACCATCCAGTGATCAACTCTGATGCCGTTTATTCTTATAAGTTTACAGTGATGAACTCTCTCGACTTTTCTCATTAATATTCGAACTACTTGTGAAATCGTCCAGGTTGGAAATTTGGTCTTGCTAATGGTTCGGTGGGTATCAAACCAATCGGTTCCTTGTCGCAATTTTTTTCATTGTCGATCCCTGCCCTGTTTGGCAGGAATTTAGGCTTATCGGCTATAGGCTTGGTTGGAATCAATATCGCTGCCGGATCTTCATCTTTCCTGGTCCCTTTAGTTGGAGTTGTCTGTCTAGTTTTATCCTCTACCTTCATGTTGGGTTCGAAAGCCTTCTTCATCGTTAGCGGTTTATTCAGCACGTCAATAATCGATGGTTCATTTGCTTTCGCCATTTGCGATGAAACTCTTGCTGCTGGTTCAAATTTAGGCTTCATGACCGTGTCTGGTATATTCGGATTTACTGTCCTATCATTGACACTTTTCTCGTTCAAACTGACGGTATTCGCCACGACGAATGTCGCCCGATTTCTGGGTGGCAACTCCTTCAAAAAATTCTCGAGAATATTCGTCGCAGACGTTGGCGGAGCATCAAAATCACTGTTTGTGATTTGGTTCAGAACTGACTGTGATCTGCTCCAACGTTTGATTGGAGCTGGAATTGGCGTAGATCGAATGGGCATCGTTTGATCCAGTTTTGAAAGAAGGCAACTCCGGGTTTCTGATGATACAATCTTCCTTCTATCTTCAGCAAATCGATCATCATTTGTTGTCTTGCGTTGTCCAGATGTTGATCTTGGTTTTCTTCGCGTGTTGCTGGATGCAGGGGCGTTCAGGTTCGAAAACCCATTGCTGTCTGTATCAATGGTGTCATCTCGTTTCGAAAATTTCATCGTTGACGAATCCGGAATCGGCTGCGAAGGAAAACACGAGCTGAGAGCAGATTTGGGAATACTCCATAGCTCCTCATCTTCGTCCCATTTAGCAGCACGAATTACTTTATCCAATGCTCTGCCTGATATTATATTTGTTACGATTGTCTTGTACAATTCTACATCACGATTTGCGACGCGAATAATTTCCAATGCCCTATCACACTATCTTAATCACTGTATCTATCTATCAATTGCCGTTAAAACCCAACTCATCTCGTTCCCTTTCGAACTCCTTCTGAAGATCTTCATTCTCTGATAATGCACTGGTATATTTGGCCTGAAGCGCTTTCAGTTTATCCCTAGATGTCTCTACCTCTTCCTGCAATGACCCGAAATGTTCTTGCAAAAGTATCTGCACGATCATTGGTCAGGCCCATGATTCCCTATGGATGACCCCAATGACCTTTTCTTCATCCGCTTTTCTCTTCTCTTGCGCTAAGGTCTCCTGTTGCTGTTGCTGCTCTATAATCCTCCTTTCAGCCTCCATCAGCTCCATCTCATGTTGTGCCTTCACATTCTGAACCTGTTGCCCACCAGCAATAACCTGCGACTCCAATAACGCCAAACTCTCCTCCAAACGCTTCTTTTCCGCTTCCGTTGCAAAATATTGCTCTTGTAATTGCGCCTACACCCCAGACTGATTCAGAATATTCCTCATAACATTTTCGCAAAGCTCAACAAACCTGAATCATTTGACTTTCGGCTTCAGTCCGAGATATTTCCTGTTCTTTTGCATCGATGATCTGTTTAAATTCGTCGACGGTCATTTTATCTTCAATCTCAATCACATTCATCACATCTAGTAATTGTGAATCTAGAACAGCTCCCCGCTCCGCGTTCTGATCCATAGCTATCTCTAGTTCATATTGGGCATTGATCAGTTCCTCGTCTGGCTCCTCTATCTGCACAATACTTCCCGTCTTCCTAATCAATCGCCCAACACACATCGGTCAGTTACGATTTCGACTCATCCTCAAGAACCACCTGTGGATTGCAATGGCGTTTCTTTCCTCCTGGACCAATTCCCATTCCTGTTGTAAGCGCTGTTGGAGCTGAACTGTTCTTTCTCTATCGGCTTCAAGATCTCTAGCCTTAACCTCATGCTGTTCTATGAACTCCTGTTTCAATCGCTGAATCTCATCATTGCTCATTGCGACTGTTGGCACTTCCGCCTGATCACCGATTTCCATCGTTATTGGCAGAACCTGTTGCCGTTCCAGCATTGTTTTCAATCGCGTTATCTCCTCTTGATATTGTCTTAACATTGTATCTTTCGGGTCCTCATTCACAACTGCAATTGAATAAGTGACCCGGTCAAGCTGGTGGCCGAATCCTGAACCTGACCTGGTTTATTCTTGATATTCTTGGTCCTGTTAGCGTATCTTAATGTAGTTAACGTCTCATCATAGGCGTCCTCACTTGGTGATATTGCCGCCAACATCACTGTTCTCGTATTCCCTCCTAATGAATCTTGCAATAGCCGAGTTAATTTACTGTCCCTAAGCCAAATCTCAATCCCGCTCCTACATCTGCCATCGTCACCTTCATATTCCTCGCTTACCGATACGGAATGTGTTTGTTCTTTGTTGAACTCGTTAGCGCTGAAATCACATTCCCCAATGCCGAAAGCGACAGGTTGATCTTCGTGGCTTCTTTCAATCGTGCGCCTTCCGCCGCTGTTTTACTTTGTCGCTCACTCCCAGCTAGATCAACCAGGTTCAACTTCCCAGCGCGAATTCGTTCCCTTCCCGTTCCCGGGTCGGTTTCACGTCCCTCGATCCTGATGATGAATATCGAGTGCGATCTTGACGAATCCGCGTTCATCTTGGTGAATCCGATCGATCGGCATTTATTCCCTTTCTTCTGCAGGGCATCGATATCGTCAACGTTCGTCACCACATTCTGTGTCAGTCCTTGAACGAACACGCCCTTATCCGGGCTCTCTTTCAAATCGAGTTTGGCTTTGGGATCGTCCCCGATCAAATCCCTAACTTCTTCATTGTATATCTCAATATACGAGGCTGACACTAGAAACTGCCGATCGGGATCGTTGGCAATGCAGGCGAATATCCGGCTAAAACAGGATGGAATGACACCCCTCATCTCAACAGGTGATGGTAATCCCTCCATTGTGAAAGTTTTACCACATCCTGTTTGACCATATGCGAATATCGTCCCGTTATACCCTGTTCAGGAGTGTTCAGCTCATCGATTGCCAGATGACTTAGTCCGGTGTCCTGTTCGTCCTCACCTTCCATGATCGAATTCACCATTGGATAACCAACGTCCATAAACACTGGGTCAAACAATTCAGTTTTCACCACCATGTGCTGAGACGATAACTAGACGACCTTGATGTTGAGTTGAATCCACATCGTAAACTGCATCAAATGTGAAAGATTTATCAGGATTGGCGTCTTCATTGGACTTGATCAATTCAATCTGGTGTAATTCATGAGATACTCTAACGCAGGCTCCATATCTGGCCGATATCTCCCTGGAATTGAACGGCCGACATCTCACCACAACCCGGACGGTTTCATCGCCCATTCAATTGACTAGCGATGGGGTTGGTCTAGTTCATACTGGGCCATACAAAGCAGCGATCGCGTGCCCCTTTTCATCCTTATTCACCTCATCGGGTATTTGGGTTTGACCAACATCATCTCCATATTCCTTATCGGACTACTCGATTAATTTTTTGATCAGGAATCACTGTCATCATCTTGAAGTAGTTCACGATTTACTATCGATTTGATGATTTGTGATACTGATTGTAGTTTCCCTTCAGCAGTTGTATCATCAGTGTTTACTTAATTTAATTGTAATCGTCATCTTAATCATAGAAATATAGTTATGGTGTTAGATTTATAATAAAATTATGATATCGGTCTTATGACATTCTGTAGATCTAGATATGGAATGATAATGTTTTTGGTTTTCCCTGGATATATTGTTGAGGGCTTCTCCTTATCGTTCAGATGTGATCCTGTTCTCCCTTCACCTTCTCCCTTTAATGAAGAACACGACGCTTGAGTTGTGGTTGATCTATCGGTAATTGATGTGGAATACCCATCATCATCATCATCATCTCCATCCTGATCCCGTCTAGCGGTATCAATGGCGATCTGAACACTGTTCCGGTCCAATTCCATTCCAAGATCCGAACCCATCTCCACAGACACATGTCGATGATGATGATCGCCATCCCCCTTCATCCATCGCCTCAATCTCCCCATCTTTCTCCTCCCCTTCCTCTTCCTCCTCATCTCCCGTCTCGTCTCCTCATTGATCTCCGTTCTCCTGCGTTCATCCTCAATCGCCTCTCTAGTTTCAGCCAGCTGCATCGCTAGCTCATAAGCCTGTATCTCTAGCGCTTCCCTTTTCCTTTCCGATCGCCTTTTCCTTGCTCTAATCACACTTGCCTCATCAATATCCATATAGTTCCTTGGCCTGAGCTGAAATACCGCCCCCAATACCATCAAAATGAATATCGATCCGATTATCAAGAACACTACAACGATTCTCAATTCAGTCGATATCGTTCAGGTTCGTTCAAACCGACTCCTTACGCTGATTGATATTATCCATTTGGGGTTTGACGAATATTAATGACCATGAATATGTCCTGATAAGGTGTTCACCATAATCAGGTGGTGATCATGGTCTAATGGGCAATCAAATAGTCGGGGGAGCAGTTTGCCAGATAGATATTATCGGGGTGTTGGACCAACCACCTTTGAGGATCAATATCTTCGCCCGAATATGATGGTGGTACATGACCCATATCTCAGAATAAACTGATCACGAAACCGATCAATATCTTACTGCTTAATACGGCATCGTTAAACAATTGTCGCCTGATATCGAATTCCATTTATATAGTGATGTGTTAATTGTGTCACGAACCTTAGACCATAAGGATGACCTGTCAAGGGACATCCCTCCTAACGATGTGTTGATCACATGAAGAGGATTCAACCTAATAAGGCGGTTGTTCCAGTAATCAACATGATTTACGCAGATCAAGACGAGTCGATTTTTTTTCGTTCAACTCAAATCGTATTGAAAGGAACATAACGTGGTTGACGATAAAGTGATGATTAGAGACTGAACATGGCGGTCGTCTAGAGAGGCCTAAGCAGTCAATAAAACAAAGCACAAATGTGGTTAGCGATATCCAATCAGGTCTTTGGAACCTTCACCATTATCATGTTCTGGTGGGTTTTGGTGGTTCAATCGTTATCATTGCCGATTTGTTGAGGGATATCTCTGATTTGTCCCACACATTCTTCTTCCCCGCCTCCCCTGCTCATAGCTGTTTCATCATGGTCATCGCCATCACGATCCTGGCGATATCCTGATGATGATCCAGATGATATCTGTTGAGTTCCGTGGTCAGTTATTCACTCAATAAATGTGTTGATCCGATCATTAATCAGGTACTGTCTCAAGTTCTAATATAACTGATCTTCATCTGGAACTGGGTCATCGCGACCTGACCGTAATGGGCGACGATGAAGAATTGCGAGCAGAACCCGTTAATCCCCTGTCGATATTCGGTGCGAACCCTCCTCACCGAGGTCATGATTATATTCTCCCCGATATTCTGCCAGCGATAAAGACTAACGCCATTGGATATGGGTGTTTTATCTCACCCAACAGCTCATCTGGTTTGCCGTTGATCGGTCCGGATCAGCTCAATCAGTGTTCCACCGGTTTCTATTGCCCATTTATCCACCCGAATCTCTCCTATTCCCGAATGGTGGTCTGTCCCCCCGATCCTAATTGTTTTATCAGGCGGATCGCCGCCATGAGAACCTGTCTTGTTAGTGATCGCCTCTCCCTCGATCATCTCCATTCTAATCGGTGAATGATGATAGCCTCAAGGGCGATATGAGCCCGTTCCCTGTCTTCCTGGATTCTATTGCCCTAATCCATCGGCTATCTATCCCTGGTGATTATATCCCCCGTTCATCGTGTTATTGTGTACGGGTCCCTGATCGTGTTTTATAGTCCAGATGGCCATTATTGTGTATCTGGCACATCAGTTCCAGTCCAATGCGAGTTCATGTCGTATTGTCCTTTGGGATCGGTCACTCAACAGCATTATGGGCTTTTATTACTCGCCATCATCATCGACCTGTTCCTATTGCTGCTCATATTATCCAGGGCCGTTAACCGCTACTATCACAAAACCAGACCAAACGGCCTTAAAGGTCTCCATGATCCCATTACTCAACGGGACAATTCTCCCACAAATGCCATATTGTCAATGAAGGAGGTTGATATCAGAGTTAGCAGCAAAACGAGAGAACCAGGACCTGGAACAACAGAATTAGGACCTGGAACAACAGAATTAGGACCTGGAACAACAGAATTAGGACCTGGAACAACACAATCAGGAACTGGAACGACAGAACAAGGGACTGGAACGACAGAACAAGGAACTGGAACAAACTCCACGTTGAAGCTCGTTGAGGCATTCGAACGCGGATTCAATGGACGACGCAATCTGCAGATGGAGTTCCAGTTCGATAATCTGTCGTATCATCTGGCGACAGGGGAGACGATATTGATGGGGGTGACCGGGAGGATTATCCCTAAACGAATGACGGCTGTAATGGGCCCATCTGGTGCTGGAAGTAGGTTCACCGATTGGCACTTGAACTCGTGTTGGAAAACAGGGTCGAGGCTGATTGTGGTTCGATTACAGAGACGACGTTCATGAACGTGTTGATGGGGAAATTAGCTCATACGGGAGGTGATGTGAAAATCAATGGCGTCACATCCAATATGAGAGATTTCAAACGGATTATCGGTTATGTCCCTCAGGTACGTCGTTTGATTGGCTGTTGAGGGAATATTGTGATTGATTGGGATCGTGTTGTGGCAATACAGGAAGATGTGATGCATCGTGATCTAACCGTACAAGAGGTGATACAACATTCAGCTCGGATGCGCCTTCCCAGCTCATGGACGACCGAATCCATCGAATCTCATGTTGATGGAATACTGAAGTCACTCGGGTCGGGCACAGCAATATCTGGATAACGACCGACACGCCCCAATTCTGACCGCGCTTTCCCCCAAAACAGACTTCAGAACATATCCGATTCGATCATTGGCGATGAAATGACACGAGGAATATCCGGTGGTCAACGAAAACGGGTCAATATCGGAATGGAGTTAGCCGCCGTTCCGATCGCCTTGTTTTTGGACGAGCCAACATCGGGTTTGGACTCCACATCGGCGTTGGACGTTGCCGAAATCCTCAGATCGATATCCCGTATTGGATTAACGATCGTGGCCGTTATTCATCAGCCACGTGTTGAGATATTCTCCAAATTTGACGACGTGATTCTGCTGGTCCCGGGAGGGCGAACAGCTTATTTCGGTCCAGCGAATGCGGCGCGGTCGTATTTTGAGGCGCTGGGTTATGAGTTCAATATGGAGGCGAATCCGGCCGATATTTTCATGGATATATTGGCTGGACGAGGTCAACGGGTCAATGGGCAATCGTGTCTAACCGCATCGGAACTGGTGAGCAAGTTCGAACAAGCGAACGGGATCGCAGAGGAAGAGAAACCGCCTGATCTAGAAGCGATTCAGACAATGGAAACGGTGGTTGGTGGACGAGGTGGCACATTCCTAGCTCAGTTCTGGCATTGCCATAATCGGTCACTGCGCCAGCAATCACGAGATAGCAACAGTTTATGGGTTGAGACGTTCTGTGCCGCTTTCGCCGGTCTCATCATGGGCGTATCGGTCGCCGATTACGAGGAGACCTTCAGTGGAATGTTGATCGAGCCCTATAGTTTACTGTCAAAAGCGCCAACATATTGGTTCCTGGGATTGTGTATGGAACCGGTCTCGACCTGTTCCCAATGTTCAATAACTCCAATGATCCAGATGGAATGTTGATCGGAATGTCGATCGCGTTGGCCGCTGCTCCACCGGGTGTCGCCGTATTCGCGGAAGAGAAGGCGATCTATTGGAGGGAAGCGGGATCTGGTCATAACACGATCGCCTATTATCTGGTCCAACCTGTAATCCTCTTCCATCAATCGCTGATCTGTCGATACTGTTCAGGCGAAGACCATGAGCGTCATCTATCGTATTGGATTATCGTCAGCCCATTTCGCTGGTGTTTACCTGTTTATCGGCCATCCTCCATATTCCATATTCCCCTTCTTCCTCATCATCTATCTCCAATTCTTCTGTGTCTATGGGATCTCGGTCATCGTGTCGATGATCGTTAAACGCCAGACGGCCGGTTTACTAGCGGTCCTGTTATCGCTGTTCATGGCCGTTAATTGTGGTTTCGGTATCACATTACCTCAAGCGAGATCCTATGGTATTGAATGGCTATTCAATATCGGCCCTAATAGATGGGCGGCTGATGCCCATTGTATGTCAATCAATAACGGGGAATCATCTTGAACACGATCTGATTGTTGGAACAGATGGACTCTCGTCCCAGCCGTATAAATCAATATACGATCTGTCGAATAATGTCAATGGGTGGGGTTCAATGACTCAATCATATCAATATAGCCTGTTGTTGATCGGGTCTGTGGCGCCATCTCAGGTACAAACAAGACCAGTTCGCTAAGGATGTGATTGTAATGATGATATTGGGAATATGTTATCGCGCTATCGGCTATGTATTGCTCGTCTGCTTAAACAAGAATAAACAGAAATAATGTGCAGTTGTGGCATTGACAATATTACATCGCGTTGGGCAATATACGGGTTGACCCCCTTATATTTGTTTTTATCAATTATTCCAGGGATTCACTATAACGCGGTGATTATGCGGTATCAAATCGGCGATCTCTGGCGGCTCGATCGCCTGGACGACCCACGTTGTTCGACTGTCGCTGATCCGAGAACCGGCCCCTGCGACGTATCAGGAATGTTTTTTGAGATGCGAAACCGCCCGCCGTGCCAATGCCATACAAGACATATCGTCAACTCGCCTGGCCCAATGCGGTTGCGTCACGCCTCATGATGCAACACATCTCAACCAATACGAGCGACTCGGTGACGCAAACACATTAGCAGGATCATGAACGGAAAAATTATGATTACAGCACGCGGGTAAAGACGTCGCGTTAGATCTCCGTTTTCAAAAGAGTTATTGGCCGCCATCTTTGTCGGTCGCCATCATGTTCATCAATAAGACCCTGCAAGAGAATGTGGCGCCGTTCCCATCGAGCAACGCAATATGGCGTCATGTCCCGACTGTCACCACAACATACACTACAGGTCGCACTGCTGACAGTGAAAAGGCCGTCACTTGACGTGAGTTGTGATCTCGTTACCCTGATCCTGTTAACATTAACGGGCACCTGAAACATTAAGATCAGTGATAACTGGCTCATGGCCATGATCAGTCGACAATTTTGGCGTTCGACTGGCGGTCGATTGGCATTTTCATCATCCTCGAATACATGTCGAATATTGGTGTCGACTATTGTTGAAAGACTGCCTGTGATTATACCGGATCCCGAGCCGTGGGAAGCCGAATTTGAGGATATGCAAGCGTCATTGAACCAGAGGTAATTCACCAATATACATAAGACACACGATCGATATGCTGAAACCAAACGTAGGTTCACTAAACCTATTCCGACGTTCCTCAAGAAACGATTGGATGATAGAATGGCGGAACCCGATATGGTTAAACTGAAGAAAACCTTCACGCCGGCACCTCGTATAACTGAGGTTTGGGTCATTGATAAAATTCAATATATATTGGGCTGATTGTGGCTCACAAAAGGATGATGTGAACGATGTGCGAACATCGGTGAACAGGAAGCTGGATCGGTCATTATTGCTGATCATCAAGAACATTAATGGGAAATGGGATCTGCCACAATCAATGTGGACTGACGAATCGGAAACCATTAGGCAAACAGCTGAAAGAGCTCTTTCAGAGTGTGTGACAGATGTTGAGGCGTCCTTTACTGGCCAGGCGCCTTTAGCACATCTAGAGATTGAGGCGAAATCCGACTTGTCGCCGTCCAAAGTACGATGGATCTCATCTTACACTTTCATTACTTTGTTGATGCGTTGTTTTTGTGTTTTTCAGGTGTTCTTTTTGCGAAGTCTCTACGTCGGTGGAACTGTATCGGGTTGTGATTATCTATGGGTGACAAAAGAAGAAGCCAGCGATTATGTGGAGCCAAAGGTGGCCAATATCATACAGCAATTAATAGCGATGTGATGTGTTCCATTCATAACCAATCCTGTATCTGTAGTATATTATTAAAACAGTGAATATATCTTGCTGGCCCCATCAGGTTCAGGTCGATATAGGTAGTAGGCGAACATGCATAAACTGAACCAATCCAGGGCGAACGTGATGAATCGCCATTTCCACGCCTTAATCCATAGTGTCGATATGTTGATCACCAATAGGACGCTGGCCAGGACGATCAGACCAATATCAGGGGTTTTGTAGACGGCGACGATGATGGCGAATACACAACCTAATCCTGTTATTGTGGCGATCACACAAAACATGCTGACCGTAATGCATCTCGACTCCTCTGGATTTTTCATCGCTGATTTCCAATATGGTGTCGCTGATTGGTTTTTAGTGATACTGAACCAATATATAGAGACACGCGCCTGTTATCGCTTTCTATATCGCATTCCATTTATGATTGTGTGGATTGCGAGGGACCACGTTGTTGACACCGATCATTATAAATCTCATTCCCCCTGTTTCTATAGTCCTTTAACGCCACTTCACCGGTCTCACCCACCCGAAATAATGATCGATTAGCAAATCGAGGAAATTATGATTTTAGGTTGTCCTTGAGTTTAAAACAAAATATGAATTCGTGGATATTGTTCAATACAGATTCACAATAGAATTGACGGAGGTTCGAGGGGAGTGCAATGACGACGAAGTTAGAACCCAGTACCGGGTCGAACAGATCTCCTCTATGGTTCTCCATTAATTCCAATGATGATCGCGCTGTTGCTGGTCTCTATTATGAATGAGCCAACCGATACTGTTCTTGGTTATGGTCTAGATGGTAAACCTAAGAACAGTATTGATGATGATGATAAGGCCATGTCCCCTAATAAACGGTTAACGGTGCGATTGAGGTTGAGAACGACTGATGGTGATAGTGATGTTGGAGATGAACATGACCTATCAGGGAGTGTAAGTCGTCAGGACGCGATAGGTTCAAGGGTAATGACAAGGAGGGTCTAGGTCAACTGCAATCGGGGTGTGAACTGACCAACCCTGGCCCAGACAATCAGCCGTGATTGGGTTGATCATTGCCAATGACTTTTACCCCGGTCAACGATTGGACCTTGACCCGTCTGACGTAATCAGTTAATCGGTTTATTGTCAATATGAGATGTGTCAAAAAGGATGTGGTTCTTAATGGTCGTCATGTTCACCATATCCTCCCTCTCTTGTTTACCTGTCTCGCTCCCTCTTAATCCTGATATCGCTATCGATGGCGCTATCCAAGGTGTCACCCTCCCTCGTTGGCGACCACTGACAACCTTCTCCATGTCGGTGTCGTTCCTCTCTCTCTCTCTGGGAATCAAGTGCAACGACAACGTGTTTGGCATGATCGTCCCCCATTTTAACTCGATTCCTTTCAAATAATTCCACTAGTTGACCACAGTTGACGATTACCGTGTATTGAAAAGACCTCGCTCTAATACCAAGGGGTGACACCTCCCGTTCATTGGTTAACCCAGCTAGTATGTCAGGATCGATGGAAACTTACAGGAGGTCGGGGGATGTTTACCGTATCTGAAGGGTTTGCCAAGATTGATATTGACTTGGGTTTGAACAACTGTCACTGGTTATGATAAGGTCGATGGTGTTAAAGACAAGGTTGAAGTTTCACACGATGTTGGACGTCTATCAGTTGTCAACGGTTTGTGTCTACGCGCCAATACCAGTTATGATCTTGTTTGAATGTTTTGTCAACGATCCAATTCCTATCTCTGAATTGACATTTCTAAATATGAGCGAATTATAGCTATTGGATAGCCAGCTCATGTATATTTATGACCTGACAGTATTGTCAGGTCATTTTACAGCTACCCCCTAAACATTGCCTGGAATAGGAATTCGTATGATCTTATCGCCTCTCTCAACTATTCTTGATGAGCCTGATCGGCCATGAGATCCATAGGATAGGGGAAGACTATCGCCAAACCATGGATTGAACAGGGTCCTGGGCAATTTTCGATCATCTATCAATTTTGTAGAGTATCAATTCTCTATCACTCCGTACCCCATATCCGAAGTCTCTGGTCCAAGTCACACAGACTACAGTACCGGCGGACATAAAAGTTTGACTCGCACACTCGCACTCGTCCAAACCTGTAACATATCTGACTGGTAGTCGATGAGGTTTTCGCCATACCCGGATTGCGACAGGACTCAGATGCCGTATAGTATGCGGATATGGTTGATTTTATCAGCCGCCGCTCTCGGTGTTGTTTCTTTTGCCGATTATCAATTAGGTATCCCGAAAGACTTCTTTCTCATCTCTAAATGTAAGTCCATCCCAATATATGTTCAAAACTCTTCCCTCATCAACGGTTCAGATGATCCTCGTATTCATTTTGACGCAGTCAATGTGTTGCCAAAAGTGTCATCTCAACCAGGTATGGGAACATCTCTGTATAATTCAATCACGATTTGATAATTAAAATGAGTTCCTGAATTTTTCTTCGCTGTTGAAACTGGTTCATCCTTATTACTCTTCGATTCACTTTCTGTCGCCGGTTCACGTTTTCGGAGCTTAATTTACTTCTGGCGACAGCGCAATCTGAACATGATGAGTCTGAAGCTGAAAGGTTGACACTCCTGTTCACATTCATGTGTCAGGATATGGATAATGCGTTTCATATGCTCAAGTATCTTCCTCGTATATCTCAACAATCAGAAGATGCGGAAGACGGAAAAGGTCATTAGTTCACGCCATATTTCATTTCTGTCGACTGTTCGATGATTGCACAATACTGTTCGGTCTCGATAACAACATCTTTGTAAGATTTGTATGAGGCATCGTTCATCTTCATTCCCATTTTTTCTCCTCAAATGGTGATCGGGGACCAATTGTCTTTATCTGACACACTCGACGGGTTAGTGCCTTTGCAACGTTTGAATTTTCTGATTAGTGCCCCATTCCGCTCTTTGACTGAATTGACCGTCCTTTCGTAGCCCCATTACTACCCGGTATTCCGTCGAATTTCGTGGCAAATATCGGTGATTGAAATTGTTGCAATCATGATCGTAAATGTAAAATTCTATCTCAGGGATTTTTATTTCCATGTTCCCTGAATCTGAAAGTGATAAAGCATTTGCCGTAATCGACATATTGATGAAAACCTTCACCAAGTACTCCAACAGACTAAAATGTGGAATCCTTTCTTGATTGTTTTCAAGTTTTGCTTGTAATGACACAATTTTCCAATAGTGTGTGGAGTACCACTTGATTACCATCGGGAAATACCTTTGGAAGTGGCCGACCCGATTATTTCTGAGGACATGATATGTGGTTGGTCCATCCCATTATCATATTCACCTCCCTTCCTAATCAATGTTCCAGATCTTGGTCCTATCCCAATTGCACTGGACGAGGTGGCGCCACAACTTGAGTCTGTAGCTCGTAAGGCCAATCATCTGATATCTCTCATAGCATATCTCCTTTATCGACCAATCACATTTCTGTTTTCTTCACTCAACAATTAATTTCCATTCGCTTTTCCAACCTCATCGTTAATAATTTGAATTTGTTGCATTTTCCATCATGATCAACCGCTATCCAGCCCATCTATTTCCATCTTGAAAATTGCTTGAGCGATCTGACTGTTCGTGTCAGGGGATATCTTGAAATCAGTTCATCCATTGGTTGCCGGCTTCGTTCGCTTGACCATTCGCAAAATTTTCTTCATGGCCTGTTGGCACCTCAATGGTCAGCTGGTCATCGACAAAATCTGTTTGATTATTTTTCGCCGTTTTACTCAACTGTGGTCAGGTTCTTTTGACCCTCCCAAATTTTCCGGTCTCAGGAACGATTTCGCTTTGAAAGCAGGTCATCAACTTGTTCCTCTGGATATCGTTTGTGCATTCTAATTTCTGTTTCAGTTGAGTTCGCCAATATTGTTCCTCCATCTGTTCGTGCCGTTGTCGAACAAAAAATGCTTTTCATGATGTTCGAGTTGACGCCAATCATGGAGACTTTGACAAGTGATAATCGCTTTGTTGTTCCTGTTTTTCGGTTTAGTGACAAGCTTTGCAATAGAGTATCCATTACGACTTCACGACCCAAACAAGTGGTGTAAAACTCGTGGTTGGTTCAACCCATTATTGCATTCAATTCTGAACCCCCGCCCGAACATCAGGGCCAAAATATTTCGTGGTTGGTCATCCCGTTATCGTATTCACCCTCCCCCCTTATCATATATTCCAGAATGGATTTTTCGCCCTATTCCACTGGAACTAAAGAAAGTGGTGCCACAACTGGAGACTGCAGCTCGTAAGGCGCATCATCTCATATCTCTCTGGATTCTCCTTTATTGGCAAATCACATTGTTTTATCATAGAAAGTTTGTGTTTGTCCATGCGCTATCTCCATTTGCACATAATCATTATAATTTTGTTATATCTTTCTCAATTCGTTTTCAATTTCATCAATCCCCAATTGATATGTATTCAATCAATTGCTTTATTAAAATGACTGTTCGTGACAGGGAAACTTGTCGCATCGGTTCATTTGAACCTCGCGTTGACTGTTGATTACCGAATTTACCAAATGTTGATGTCAGTCGAATATCACCTCAACAATGGTCAACGTCCGAATCCATCAAGTCAGTATTCCACAATATACTCGCTGTTTGTTTGATTTCAGTTTCAGAAAGTCACCTCATTGTTTCTCTGCGCTTCATCAACAACATCGATGTCTCATCCCTGTTTGTTTTCAGATCGGTTCCTATCGATTGTCTATTGTTTGTTCAACTGTCGCTAGTCTGGTCTTGTGTTCTATCATCCTTAATCGATTTCAAAGGAGATCCTGTTCTCTGTTCCATCACAATACACCATTTATCGCCGCGAAATCTGTTCGATTGAGATCAATATACACAATTTTTATTCATCAATGCGATAATATTCCGTTCGATAAAATGGTGAAGTGTGAACTCCCTATCAGCGTGTGTTTGAAAAGTGATATCGTTCAATGATTATCGTTTATCATCTTGGCAACACTTCACAAACGGATTTCAATTGCTCAACTGGAATACATGTCAGATCCTCTTTTCTAGCTCAAATTCTCCATCACAATCACCATCACGGGACTCACCCACAACTTTGTTTCTGTGTTATCA
>OUQQ01000122.1:0-39036 GCA_900404475.1 Spongospora subterranea | reverse complement strand
GGAAAATCCTGGAAATGATGGAATCATTGGGTTCTTCTACCCATTTCCAGAAATTGTTCCCCGGGACACTCCGCTAAGTTATCTGGGCTCATTGTATCTGAGCGCAACCTTGTCATGACTGCGCATCCTCTCACAGTCAATGAGCGTTACTGAAATTCTCTAGCAAAATCCAGTGATACAGGACCTCTTCTATATTTCTAGTGTCATTACTGTTATTTTCGTAAAAGAGGTGTTCAAATTTGTGCAGGTTTTGATAAAAACGACTGTTGCGGTTTTTCATTGATGATCAAGGTCCTTACATAATTATTCTACGGAGTTGAGGCGGCGACTTGAACGTTTTCAGTCGAGCCTGCCTGATAGCATCCAATCACGCCAATGTCCTCATTGGACCTTCAGATCGAGCGCCTGCGGCGATGCGAGTATTTGAAGGAATCCGAGGTCAAGGAACTCTGCGAACGAGTCATGGAAATACTGATGGAAGAATCAAATGTCCAACGCATCGACTCTCCAGTAACCATATGTGGAGATATACATGGGCAGTTCTATGATCTCAAAGAACTTTTCAAAGTACTCTGTGGTTCATATTCATCAGCATTTTAGCGTTCGACAATCGATTTGAAAGTTTTGGTGAAATTTACATTTTTATGGGACGGGTTCGAATGTTGTTTTTTTGTGTTTATTTGCAGCAGTGTCAAACCTGCAGTATTTTGTCAGCGTTTTCAGGTTAAGCCATTACTAGTCACTTCGCAATTTTGTATTCCATTAATAATTCCTTGACTTTGTTTCTGTAATTGGTTAAGTCAACTAAAATGTTAATCACCAATCGATTCTGATCGCTTCTCATATAGGTCGGATCAGATATTCCAGATACTAATTATTTATTTATGGGCGATTTTGTCGACCGGGGCTTTTATTCGGTTGAGACGTTTCAATTACTATTGGCGTACAAGGCTCGGCACCCAGATCGAATAACCCTTATTCGCGGCAATCATGAGTCGCGCCAGATTACTCAAGTGTATGGGTTCTATGATGAATGCCTTCGAAAATACGGCAGCGTCAATGTTTGGCGATATTGTACTGAGATCTTTGATTACCTATCGCTTTCAGCGCTTGTTGAGGATCGAATCTTCTGTGTACATGGAGGCTTATCACCTTCTGTAAATACACTTGATCAGATTAGATTATTGGATCGCAAACAGGAAGTATGTGTTTTTGTTTTTCACTGTTTTTTTAGCAACCATGTTTTCTTGAGTTATAAGCTGCTGTTGCTCATTTTCTTTATTCCGTTTTCCTGCAGCAACCTGTTTACGAATTTTGTTTTTAATTAAGTACGGGGTGAATGATTTGTACACTTTTTGTGTTTAGTTGATGGTGATTCCATTTTTCTTAGGTACCGCATGATGGTGCAATGTGCGACTTAATGTGGTCGGATCCTGAAGAGATTGATGGATGGGGTTTATCGCCACGAGGTGCTGGGTATTTATTTGGAGGGAGCGTCGTCAAGCAATTTAATTACACAAACGGTCTTGACCTGATCTGCCGCGCGCATCAACTCGTCATGGAAGGCTATAAATATATGTTCGACTCGACACTGGTGACTGTTTGGTCGGCTCCCAACTACTGCTACCGGTGCGGGAACGTCGCCGCCATTTTAGAACTTGACGAACATCGCAAAGCGCAATTCAAAATCTTCGACGCTGCCCCGCCCGAAGTTCGAGGAATTCCGGTCAAGAAACCGCCTCCAGAATATTTCTTGTAGGCAACGTAATACTCATTGGACGAAGGACTAAAATGTGTTTGCGGATTACTGTTGAAGTTCCAGCTGCAGCCACTGAGTCTGTCTTTCATTTCTCCGGACCCAGTATTTCTTTTCCATTTGTTCTTCGGCACACAGCCATGTGAATCACAATCTTTGGATGAACGCACCTGATCAATGTTGTAATTTCTGTGCCATAACGGGCCACGTTGCAATATCGAGGCCAAAACCATCTGAAATTTTCGTTTAATGTTTATAGTAACCACTGATAACAGGACTTGATCGACCCATGAGAACGCAACATCATGTTCGACCCCTGAGTCGAACATGTATGTTGTGATTTTAAAACGTCTTCACCAATGGAAAAAATTATAATGTGATACGATTACAACTGCAAAACAGACAGAAACACCGTTTTGGCCAGCTTTGTATTGACTACGCTTTTCACTTTGTTTGGGTTTTGCTAAATTGGCTTGCCAATTACAGAGGGGTCGTGAGATGCTGCATACCATTTCTTCTAGTGCTCGAAAATAAACAAAAGGCATTGACTAAGCAGGTAACTTCACAGCTCAAAACTCTTCGGCAAAATTTGGGACAGCACTAGCATAACATTCTGAAAATGTGCAAGGAGCTCGCAGAAAATCTGAGTCACTTGACATGACTGGAGAAAAAATATGACCCTGCACAGTATCAAGACGAACGCTCAGATGTAGCACGAAATGTGAAAGTGCCCATAAAATAGGACACTGGTTCGCCTGTTTGCCCATTTTGTGAAATTGCTCGTTATTGTCGCTGCGGCAATCGCGTAATTTCAGATCACACTCATCGGCGAACTCAGAAACGTTCTTTGCAGCTTGTTATGAGTGAAAGTGTAAAACTGCCCAGGACGAGATAGGAGAGACTTATGGTAGCAATATACGACATTGTCCGAACTGAGCATTGCCCAGATCGGACCGTTACGGTAGTGAAAGTGTAACACAGCGTTGTTACGATATTATATTCGTCGATAAGTCTTGAGGAGCAGGTGGTTTCCAACAATCCATCAAAGCTTGATACATTGACTTTCGAGGATCTACCGCCGTCATTTCAGCATTGTTTGAACGCCGAACTTCACTATTATTAATTCATTACTATTATCACTAGCCACGAATGTAAGCATTTGGTATTTGAACATGAAAAGCGACTTGTTATTTTGTCAACGTATGCCAGTACAGCAACAAGATGCGCATTAGGATTTTGTGCAAAAAAAGACAGCGAAGTCCTGGCCGAAGGGGAAATCTGCTTTGTTTTGAATAGTTATTGGAAGCGAAATTCATAACAATGGTATCACGCACCAGTTGAAATCGTTGACATTCATTCCACGCATCCCTTCAACTTACTCCGCAAATTATATTTGCGCGGTGAGAGGCGGGATCAGGGTAATCGACTGTAATCGACTAATCTGTCGGTGGGTGATATTGATATCGGAACCTGATAGTGTTACAATCATCATTCGTTGCTTCCATAGGTCGGTTGGAAATTTCTGCACAGGTTCTTTGAATGACAGTTCATAATTTGTGTCTTTTATTTATCCATACGACATCTTTAATTTTGGTGCCACCTTATCACTTCATCTCCTGGTGCTAATTGGGCAAGGATGTAGCATGCTCCGCTCTTTAGCAATTTTCCACAATCATATCCTCAGAGCTGTTCGCAAGAGGACTTTTTCTTTTCTTTTGTTCTTCGGTTGTTTTGTTTTCGTTCGGCCTCATTAGGGCCACCAATATTTCCGGTTGTCATAAGATGCTACCTGGTTTACCTCGCCGTCGGAATGTCTGTTTCACGATTGTGGGCCGTTTACACGTGCATCGTCGGTCTCCATTAGAGCTTACGATTCTTGATAGGCTGTACGCGCAACCTCAACCCCCGTGGTATCGTTTCCTGCCATTGAGTGCTCCTCATCAATTTGTTGAGCGTACTGATCATTTGTATTAAATGGAAGGCGGATTCAACAGCAACGATAATGGGACGGCCGCATCCTATTGGTCGTATACGCCATCGCGGTCCACCCCGCAACCGGGCATGACTTCCTCTCCCAGGCGTCAGTCTCGGCTCCTGTCCATCAACAGTCCCAAAGCGCTATCAACGGTACCGCATGTCCAGCCTGCCAACCTAGGAGTACCACCCTCTGGCCAGTTTGATAGTATGATGGACCTGAGCGGCTATCCATCTTCATTAAAGGGGCCTTCGTCGTCTGATTTCAGTTTTGGATCAAATTCGGCTCCAGGTCGCAACCCGTTTGAGAATCCTAATGACGATCTGCCACCATTAGGTCATCGAGATACGATCTTCTTCGACCATGAACCAGAATCTCATATTAACGAGGTCGCTTTGTTTTTGCTTCTCATTGCAATCTGGGTTGTCAATTTGCCGTTCTCACTGGAACAAAATTGTGTTTTCCATTTATGATATTCGGCTCCAATGCCTTTCCCTAAATCGCATTGACAAGATTTTAGTTATTTATATTTACCAAGTTTTCATTTTGGGAATTTATTTGGCAGGGCAATCATACATCATTTTTCCAGGTTTTGCTTGTCTTCTGTGATTTTTTTTATTTCTAAAATAACGCTTTAGATGGAAATTTCCGCCCTGTTATCACCAATTCGCCCACCAGCTTCATCCGCGGCTGTCAACACATTCAATGCGCCTAAAACAGCGTCAAAGATGCCCTCATCGAGGGTGCCGGTAGCCATGCCTCGGCAAACTTACTCAGTACTGGTGTTCGGTTTTCCACCAGGTTCTGTTGCTTCAATTCTGGATCGGTTTCAAGGATACGGCCAAGTTTTATCTCACAGCGTTGGGCACGGGAATTGGCTGCGGCTTCAATATACGGACCGCATCGGCGCTGACCAAGCCCTGCAACAGGATGGCAGGATAATTAATTCATCGTTCATGATCGGTGTTAAGCACGCCGATGACATTGCTATGCAACCCGCAATGGAAGTCACTAGAGGCGGCAGCACAATGTACACATTTTTTTTCTGTTTTGTGTGAAAGATATTTTTATGTTGAATTGGCATTGTTGGTTGATTGTTTTTAAATGCGTTTTCATTAGGACTCAACGGATACTCCCAAACCGAACGAAGTCGGCGCGACCCCCATATGATGCAGTGGAACTGGAAAAGCCTTATCCTAATGATAGTATTTGCTATAAGTTCATATCATGGATCACCAACTGGTGACCAATCCTCACTTAATAATCTATCCTAAACCTGTAATCTCATGTAAAAGATTTCTTCTTCGCTCTATCTTTTCGTCTTTTGAGTCTGAGAATGCTTTTCAAAACCCAATTGATTTTGTTGATAGCAATAGATGCCAGATTCGGTATGTTTTGTTGCCGTCAATCATTTGGGTGAAAGGTCATGCTAATCGTTCTAGCTTTACAACGGTGTTTTACGAATCCGTTACAAGTTTAAATGTTCAGTATAACGTACACCTCATGAATCATGACACCCAAAGCGGTTTTGTCTAAAACCGGAGATGACGATACTTAAGGACAACTTATATTGTTTGGAAATTCTTCCTGTTCTTCAATCAAATGCGGATTGGGCTGATCAAAACCGAATTTAAGGCTCATGTGCTTCCGACAAACATGGTCCTACAATGGGCCATCTAAACACTGAACAAAAATGAATAACATTGGTTGATTGCTAACATAAGAACGCATTTTTTGTTTTTGATTTGGCTTCCATTCCGGATTTTCAATGAGCAAGAAATAACAGGAACTTTTTTTTCATAGCCATTGCTCAGATCCATTTGTTCTGGTCACGCCTTTCTAGCGCAACAGGAAAAACCAGTTGTAGAAAACCATCCAGCCTGTTGCACAAGACGACGAAAAACAACACCTGATCATGTTCGTTCAGCTCTGCATAACGTTCAGAACGACCTCTAAACGGATGCTTTTGATCCAAAGAAGTCGCAAGAACTTTGGCCCAGCATTTTCGAATTAGCAATCATGTCCAAACGTGATCATTTTGATTAGGAGAAATAAAGTGTGTTGTCATTTCTTGAACGAACGTGGGCTGTCGGCGATTGACTAGGGTATCCCTCTTGCTGCTTTCATACTCTCTTGAACGGCTACCAGTTCAACCCTTCTGGCGTTCAACTGGATGACATTCACCATGAATAGTCTGGTTCTCCTTCTGATGAAGCTCTCCAACACAAAGTTGAAATTTTATGGATTGTTGCCTTGAAATTTTACAAAGGTATTATTTGGCCTAATCCCGTTCCTGTTTCCCGCCAATGTTAGACGTGGATGTTGTCCCGATTAGGTTGTAGATTAGCAATTCTATTTTGCTCCCCCTTGCAATGAAACCGCATTGTCGCGTGAACCCCTTGAATGCCCCCTCCAACCTTGGATTTGGCCATCTGGTCCTCGGCTGATGATATGATCTAAATCATCCGCTGAAGGACTGCGACTGTTTTCGCGAGACTCTCGTAATTCTATCTTGAATATACGAATCAGGTTGACCAATACCGTTGGCGATCGATGTGGGACTGTCGTGGCCCTTCAGGTTATAATACATTTTTTCGGTAACGATTTCGATAACAGATTCAGATTTTCCAATCCCTTTTCCGAAGATTTCAGCAAGCATCTCGGCTGAATGATAGTCAGCACCCTGCGATTTTTACAGAAACCCGGGAACACCGATGGTGGCTCAAACATCCAAACCAGTGCATTCGAAATCAGCTTTACCAATACCGTTGGCGATAGACCTGGGACTGAGGTTGAAATTCATATTTACGGTAGTAAATTCGATAACTGCTTCAGATAGATGATTCAATCAACAAGTAATTCATATTATCAGAACACTCATCGTACCATAGTTTCGGGAGGTGTACATCGTCGGCCAACTCGGGTTGCACCAAATGACCGGGGAGTAAAACATAGATTGCTGATTGCAAGCCAGATCGGGCACAAGATCCATATTTATGACGATGGCGTTAATGGGCTAGAGGTGTCATCCTTTTCATGTCTCCAAATTGCTGAGTTGACTGTAGTTACCTGTAGTGTGTTGTATAGTCGTCTGCATTTCTTGAGGCTGATTTTGTGTTTCCAATCAAATGTTGTTGAGGTGTTGTCTGCATATGCTGTGTCCAGTGCGCGCTCTGTTAGCAAGCGTTTCAATTTAGTTCTTTCGTATTTTCGAAGTTCAATTTGAAAGGATGACAGAAATGGTCCATGCTCTATTTTGGACCCAATATTCGTCCTATCGCTTTTGATTTGTCATAGTCAAATGTGTCATTTTTTGTTGTGGACATAACTTGAAAGGTAGTGTATGTGCATCTGATTGTGTCGGGTTAATATCGATAGTAGTCGAGCGGAGTCTGCCCATAACTGCATATACTCTATCGAAGGCACACTAACCAATGATATTCACACACTCGAGGAAGATTTACGTCGAAAGGCTGCACATTGCCACAACAGGAAATGGTATTGTGTTTTGGAACGATCGTCATGGACACCGCAACATCAATGATATCAGCTTGATGATGAAAGCCGGTGAAAACAATCTCATTACAGGCTCATGTCCTATCAAGTTCTTTGAAACCTGTGCTATTTGAAAAGTAAATTGGAGAGGGGGTCGATGACAGCGATCAAAGGAAATTTCCGATAATGATTAGAATTATTTCATCAATTTTACTGACGATATCTCCCGGTTCATTAACAAATCCATCCTTACAAAAACCCAGACAGTTTCGTACCTGATTGCTTGATGTGATGACGAGCGGTGCCTTGATGTGATGGTAATGCTGAACAATGAATCGCTTTTGGTCATACTTTTGTTTGCACCACTGTCGATCAGGTACGAATCCCGTTCCTACCTCACGATAGTGGATGTATAAAATCCGGTATTATTTCCGGTTGATCATCGGGTGTTTCAGCTGGGGATGTAGAATACCACACTCTTTGTCTGAATAACTTTGTTAATTACAGTAGATGTGCTTGGTATGCTGTCTGGGTGATTCAAAGGATCGATTTGTGAATAAACCGGAAAAACATCGACAGTAACATCGATGACATAATTCTGACCATGGACGGAAATTCCCTTGCGATCGTTGGCATCCATCCATATCACTTCAAAGATTTCAATTGACTTTGGGCAGTCTCGTCGTTGGGAAAGATTTCTTCTTCGCTTTCCAATACCATAGGATTCGCAGACTTGACAGGTCAGGTGCTAATGCGATGCGATCTCCCACTTTGCCATTGGTAATAATTTATAAATCGGAAAACAAGGGCGCTACAGCTCATATGATTGTAAAACAACCGGAGAAGTTGATGATTGGACCGGCACAAAGTGAAGACCCTGTTGTTTACCGTGCAATTTCCAGACGTTTTGGCATGCTCTATACCACGAAGTCAAAATGCAGTTGTGTTTCTGAACGATTGACGTATTTGAGTTGCAGAAAAATTTTGCAAAAAACACAGTAAAACCATGTTTTCTGAAAAAGCTGAATCTCAGACCATTATGTGAATGATCGATCCGCGGTTTATTCTTGCGCTTTCAGAGTTTTCTTTGGCCTCCCGATAATGTAAGTTACAACGAATCCACGAACAATTTGTAACGCCCAGTAACCGTTCAGAGTGTTGAACAAAACTACAAGAAACACAAGATTTATGGAACAAATACAACGCGTATTTTATGACTGGAAACGTCAGAATCTGCAAAACGGTTTCCCAAAAAACCTTCCAGAAAGCGTCTGAATTGAAAACAAATGACATACTGTTGAACATCAGAATGAACACCGGTATGAGATAATGCAGGCTGGCATTAGCTCCTGGCCAACAAAGCGGCAGCATTTCCATCCAAATTAAGAAAGACGCATATCCACCCCAAACTATGTTTTCGGATGAGTATGTTTGATAATTGAATTTAGAATGCTCACCGTTTCTTACTGCCACGAATATAATTGCAAACAGGATCTGAAACAAAAAAATAAGAAATTATATATGACTAAAGCAAAAAGACGGAAACACAAAGAAAATAGCGGTCAATGCCAGTTCCAAAACATCACGGTAAAGTTCCGGAGAGGTACACGCGATGGTAATATGTGGGGTGCTGATCATACTGATGAAAACAACGGAAACCGGCAAAGCAAACTGTGTGGTGATGAATCCAGTGAAATAAGACATGCTTGCAAACCTGAACAGCGTTGAACAAGCGATGATCAGTCATCTTGTAGTGTATCATTGCCCAACGAAGATTCATAAAAGGGGTGGACGCCTCCCAAACCAGCAGGACGATTGCCTATAAATATATCGCTCAGCAAAAATTTGGCATCCACTTCCAAGCGACGCCGAACCAAACGAGCACGTGAAATGTGAACTAGCTGCCATCAATGATAGCAGGAACAGGATTGAAATGGCGAAAACGACTGAGAAACGAGTACATCCGAGAAATAGGTAAACAGAAACTAGATAACACGAACATACATGAAAAAAAAACTCTTTTGTTGAGAAGTCAGTGTATACGATTTACCCAGTATTGGAAACACGGCGAGATGCCGGCGAGATACACTGCCACCAATGTCAGCCATTTGAGAGCGAATGAATCATAGCATCATAATAAAGAAACCATGGGAATGATGCAGACGCAAGAAGGCAAAGCCGGTGTTCGCAGAAACTTGGACTTTTTTAATACAAAGAAACACCAAAAACTCACAAACAACACCAAAGACTTGCAACCACAAGTTGAATTGTGAACGAAAATGTCCCGCAGCAACAATATTTTTTCAAAAAATTCAGAAGATTCCATTAAACATAGCACAAAAGGAAAAAGCGACGGAACAGGGACACGTGCGAACTAAAGGTGAAGAATTAAGCTGGCCGAAACAACGTCAAAATCAAACTAAACGAGCACGATGGTACAGTAAGAAAACACGACCTACGCAATGAGGCCATGACATGGTGCGCCAGATAAGGAATATGGGCAGTTGAGAACTTTCGTAGACAATCAATTGTATCATGCACAAAATAGCCTGAGCACCAACTATTAAGATCCAGATTGTTAGGCACGCGGAGCGATGGCCAAGATTGAACCTTGATGACAAAATTACAAATTGATCAAGGAAAGGAATTAACGAAGGACAACTTGATTTGGAAATTAAAGAGACGATTAAATGACCGCGATCCCAACGTAACCGAGGTAAGCGTTACCCGGTAGAAAAAAATCAGAAATTTATACATAGAATAGTAAATTAACCACATCCCACATTCAGCATGAGAAACCAAATTTCGAACAAAAACTTGAAATGTAATGAAGGAATTTCCGATCACTGCGATTCAAAAAAGGGTTTGATGACCTGACGATATGGCCAACACAATAGAGGCTGATGGAGAAGAGCCAAACATGTGATCCGTGTGGAGAGAAGGAGAATTTGAAAGAGCGGTCCACGATCCAAATAGCGCGAACAGGGCATGCACAGTGGAAGCGCTACGGCCTGCACACAGAGAATGAAAGACCTTAAAAGTTGGGCATTCCACAGATGTTGCGGAAGATGAAAAGCTTGGAATTGGAATGATTGGAGGTACTGAAACAGCCGAAATCGCGATTCAACAAAGAAATGTCTTGATTGATATCAAAAATTAGGAAAACCCATAAATGCGAAGATGCAAATGTTTTCGCAAGCAGCAATAGGTTTTTGTAACAACATTTGATTTGAAATGTTTGACCAAGACGCTATTGAAACACTTTACAGATTAAGAGAAAGTGAAGAGAGGTTATTGTTTGAATTGGTGATTTACTATTGTCGTGTAGTGTCATGTACCGGATAGTTCGTGAATATCAAGACCGCTGTCATAACGTCGTTCAACGATCCATTTGCGGAACCAGGCGCTGCCGATCTGGAAAATCGTGGTTGAGAGGACGATTATCGGTAGGTATGAGACAATGCAATCAATGCTGGGCGTCTTTCCCATCCACCCGCAAGAGTACGTCAATCGGTTATGATCAAACTACCCAGGAATCCCCGACCCCGAACTACACTTGATGGTGCGGCCTCTCCGCAAATGGCCCCGTGTATGTAACCCTGCAAGTCTGTACCTACAACTGCAATGGGACTGGGTCACTGGGGGGCGTCGCCCTCTGCCGCCCGAGGTGGAGTAACAACCGGCTCGGTCGAGTTCACATTCCAAATGATCAGATCGCCAAACTGCGGCCGTCTAGCTTTCTCAACCTCTCGAAAAATCACCCCAGTGTGGGTTGACAATAATCATTTGAGTTGAGATATAGTGTGTGTCCGATGCTGGTTGAATGTTGCCGTGCTCGGCCTTTACTTCTCATGCGGTATTTCAGTTTGAACGCACGATGAGAATGGAGTGGCTTATGCACATCAGCAATTATAAAATGAATTAACGAGCAGAGATTTAGTGGAATTCAACCTGCTCGATTGTTCGCCGACCCCTGATACCCTCATTCCCGAAACGCGCCCATCTCACTGAACCCTTAATGTTGAGGGTATTTGCGGATAATGACTTGTGTGGAGTCAATTGTTGTTCGTGCCATACTCCATTAACGTCGAGAGATAGTCCACATCCGAGCCGGCCCATAGTGAAAATGATTTCCCAGTCACTAAATTGGCATCCACAGATCACAACCACAACAGACAATGTCGCTTAACATCTTCACATTCAATTAGACATTATATATTTTGATGATTTCCTTGGCGGGATTGTGGAAGTTTAAGATGGGTTAAATAGTACGATGATCATTGACGCAATCTCCTTGATTTCCACTGCAGAGCCTGGAGAAAGCTGGCTTGCAATTCGATGGAAACAGACATTGACAATTGTCATCCTTCGCGCAGCGTTAAAAGGTATCGTTCGACAGCCATGAACCTCAAGAAGTAATCAAAGATGTCTTAATTCCTTTTTTCAAGACGTTGGTTTGAAGGAATTTGCGTCTTGAAACCAGAGACAATCAAGCATTCTCATCATTTTGCCGGAAGCTATTGAGTTCAGGTAAACAATTGTGGAGAACGTTGTCAATTTTCGGTTGAAAGTATGAAGAATGGGTTTTACATCCTATTATCGACTCCTCCCGCGCACTGTTCACGTAGTATCCCTTCGTTCATTCAGCTCGTTCGTCGTCGAATGGATATAATTCTTGGGACGTATGGCGGCGACAGTACTACCCAGTATGCATCGACTTACTCATCGCGACAATGAGCTAAGTTTTCAGTGACCCTGATGACATTTCTGCAGCCGATGCCACTTCTTCCGTCGATGACTGTAGTTTTTGAAGCTGTCGAGACGATTTCGGGGTACGTTCTTACCATATCTTTTTTCAAACTCATATTCGTGTTTAGTGAGTTGGAAATCGTTTCCGTTTATTTAATACATTGCTCGCTGAGGTCACCTCTTTTGCTCTGGCTGAAGGGTTTACGATCGGAAGAAAGTCCAGAAATATGAAGCTCGACTTGTCTTTGGCTGCGACATTCCGTTCTTCCAGTGTCCATACCGGGGCTTTTTTATTTCCTCCGGCCGCCAAGCAAAACTGGACTTTAACTTTAATGATATTCTTTGTCCCAAAATATTCCGTGTTTGAGCACAATCATCTAGTTGGACGATCTAGGCCGAGCATTGGTCAGAGATACTTAGTCAAATATGAGACAGAGATGACTCTCGCGGAAGCACAACTGGCCTTAACCTTTGGTCACTGCCAAAACGAGACCAATGAAATGCGCGATTCATGCGAAACAAGTTTGTTGGCAGAGACTTCGATTCCAAAGTCCTGGCCACCGTAGGATCAAACGCAGACAATTTGAAGGTGTATACGATAAAGATACACACTCCGTGTTATCTATGGAAAGTGTTATCGCGCTTAATGAGGGTGGAGGGGTGCTTGAATTTCCAAATGCGCAAGATTCGTCGGTGGGCGAGACGTTTGTCATGCTGCCTTCGATGATGGCTTATGCCAGACAGTACGAAGACGTCATTATCGTCTTTGGCGACTTGTCTGTAAGTCTATCTTCCGTCCAATACCCCCTAACAACATGCGAACATTAGCAGGTTCCGAAGTGGTCGTTGCAAAATCAAACCGATAGGCCGCTGCGTCCTTTATTGCAACAAGTGGAGCACGTAATGCCCATGCTTGATGGGCAAGCGCCTCTGTGTGTAACCTTGCTCCACCTGTTGCAATAAAATATGAAGAGTTTCGTCGACCAACATGCCGGTTTCCGAATGACACCATCGTCTGAGAAAGTCAGGATGAGGACGCAGCGGCCTATCGTTTGATTTTGCGAAGACCAGTTCGGAACTCCTGCTATTGTTCGCATATTGTTGGGGGATACTGGATGGAAGAGTCCATGATAGACCTACGGGCAAGTCGCCCGAAAAGATAATCACGCCTCCATACTGTTTGGCATACGCCATCATCGAATGCAGCATGACAACCGTCTCGCACACCGACGAATCTTGCGCATTTTGGACATTGGTGTCATTCGGAAATCGGCATGATGGTCGACGAACCTCTTCATTGTCCATGTTTGCGGAGGTGGAGTCTGTAATCTATTTTTCACTGTGATCCGCGACAGCCAGAGTGTCAATCTCCATAAAAATGGTATTGTAGGCGCTGAGCGTTTTCCGAGCGAGATACATCAAGGGAAAGGTGCATCTATGCCCAGAACAATGGGCTGCTGTTCCTCGGCGTTCGAGGTAGAGCACTTTGTGAAATTGTTTCAAGTTGAATTCAGCTGATTTGACGACTCAAACAAGCTGGTTGGTCACTCTTGCCTCCTTTAGAACTTGTTTAAATATGCGACGAAAATATAAATCGATCATGTTTATTGAAACCCTTTAGCTAAGGAATTGGGACTTTCCATTTTTTTATAGCAGCGTCACCGTCTTGTACATTATATAGCCACGCTTCACGATTAAAAAGAGTACCCTCGCCGTTGAAACCAACATATGGAAAAAGCGAATGTTGCTGAAACAGCGCGGACTTCAAGAATTCCTTGATTGCCAAGTTACGATCGTCGACCAACACCAGGGCGGACGCGAATCCACGCTGACACAATTCGGCGAATAGCTGATTGGCCAACTTGAGACCGACGCCGTCCGCTAATGCCTCATCGGTGAAGCAGAAACAGCAGCTGACAGTCCAATTATAAACGGGGCGTTCGCTAAAGTAAGAACACGAACCCGATCCGACGACTGAACCATTCTCATCATTGGCAACAAACCATGGATGTTCCGAGGGTGATTGAAGATGTTCCGCAATTTTCGAAATAAGTAGCTCGCCAAAAATATCATAGCGAGAATGAAACGCGGCGATGGCTTTGACGTCATCGATGGTCGCAGGGCGTACGTCATAATGCATGGTCGATGGAGAGATTGGTGGAAGCGACTTAGACATAATACTGGATGACATATCAACAATTAGGTTCAGTGGCAATTCACTTGCAATTTTTGCAGGAGTCGCGCTGGAGGCACTAACAGGCTCGCCAATTATGCTTTTCTGTAAAAAAAAGAACCAGTACTCCTTGTCCAGCCACTGCTTGCACTTGTACGCCATCTTCGGTAATGTCGCCAAATGACGAAATCCCACATTTCGGTGAGCCAATTTGCTAAGAATATTGTCGGCGTTTATCGTGGCAATAACTGTCGCGTAACCAAGCTGTTTCAAAGCCGACAACAGCTCGATATAAAATCGTTTTCCGAGACCCTGTCGTTGAGCACATTCTGAAATATAAACCGTCGAACAGACGGTCCAGCGGAAACTTGGATGCGAATTGAAGCCAGACGCATAACAAAATCCGACTACCTTTCCAAACTTGTCGACGGCGACAAACCACGGTTTGTCAAGGTTTCCCATTTTGATCTTGAATTGATTGGCTGTCAACGGCATTAGGTCCGGCGACGTAATATCTTGCACGAAGGATGAGTATACAGCAGCAATCCCTGGGGCGTCGTCTATGGTGGCCGGACGAATAACACTTTTACAGGAAGTGGGAGTGAGCTGAAAAACATTGGAGCGGATAATGTCGCAAGATGGGTTTGCATAGCGTTTGCAGTACGTGGGTGGTGTATTGCAACCATCGGGCGGTAGCACTAACGGATGTAAAAGACTGTCATGGGATGAATTGGAGAGGATAAGAGGAGGCGACATTATCGACTATTGGGTTCAGGGAACGAAGCTCCGAGAGCAGAGCCCACGTTGGGCTTTACCAACCTAAACCAAATAGTGGAGAGAATATGAGTGAAATCATCACGGTTCGGCAGTTCCCTTGACTACTTCACTGTCGTCCAAAAATAGATAAGACAGTGAGACCTGCTATTGCGCCCACTCTAAGGGGTCCCGCATTTTCAGTGTCTGGTACTGTACCGGCAGTACCCACCTAAACAGTATCCTAAACAGTATCCTAAACTGTAGCACTGAAAGGCGGTGGCCGCACGGCAACAATTCCGCGACAACATGAATTTCTGCGTCGTGCCAGAATGCTAGCTTTGTTGTTCAGGTTAATATAGGACCTTTCTCTGTTCCAAGCACCTACGATTCTGGTCTGATATAAGACTGGAAATTTCAATTGTCTCAAGACATTCAGTTTGATAACGCGAAAACATTTTCCGAAGGGTTTAATCAGGAATTAAGTATTTCAAGACCAGTAAATGTGAATAGATAGCGAAGCAAAAAGACTCATACAAGGTTTGTACGTGTGCATCTTAGCATCATATGTGTATTTTCGTGACCTAAACGACTACCATTCTGGCGGTATAAACGTAAATAGTCAGGGCGCCATTGGTACAGCTCGCTGATTTGAATGGCTTGCGGCAATTGTGTGTGGCTGTAATCCGATAGTCGCGGCGATTCCTTACCGGAATATATTTTCTGCACAGGAACAGATACGACGGCCAGAGAGGCATAGACAGCCATCGCCGAGAGCACACATTGAACGCATCTATTATCGATCATTGACGAAATAGCAAGTTGTGTGAAGCTTTGACGGGGATTACCTAGAATTCCAATATACGTTTTTAGAGGGAAATACGAGAATATAGATCCAAATTCTATCCTCCTCCAGGTGTGGTGATTTTTTTTAAAAGCTTTAAAAGTCTTTTTTTAAAAGCACCTAAAACAGTGCGACAGACAGAGGGATGGATTTCTTGCATTTGTCATTGTCCCGTTCGAAAAACGATGGGTGGATTTTGATCGAAGAGCGTAGCCTTAAATCAAGGTTGACACATTGCAATGAAGAATGAGCTCTCCAGATTATGCATGCAGATCTCTTAAGTTAGATCCAGGCAAATAAAATATGAATACTCTACACATAGCAGATACCACCTCCGTTTGGATTATATATAATCGAGAGAATGCCCCCTATTGTCTATGAACAATGGTCAGACATCCAGACAAGAATCGCATGGTATTGCATCTGGAGTACCCAGATTTAGCAGCACCCTGATTTAGTGACTGTCTCGATTTTTCAGCCAGAAACATCGAATCTGCCCCTTGCCACTGCTTTTTACATATGGTGACAGTGGTGGACACTTTCATTGGAGATTGTGGCACCAAAAGTTCATGAAACGTACGGAAATGGTCTTGACGCGACGCTGGTCAGGGACTTTTGGGTAATGCAGCATCATTGAACACATGAAGTTAATATCGACGCTCAACGAGATGGATAATGGCGGGATGCATAAGACGATTCAAATTAGACTAGCGTTGTTGCATTGTCCTTGTCTTGAAACATTTCATTCAGTTAATTGTCAGACGAAACTTCAGAATTGAATAATTTATGCCACGAGTTTCAATCATTTTCTCAAGGAAAAAATAGCATTCCACCAGCAACTACAGTAGATGTTCCTCATCACCACTCATCATTATGCGGTTCCAGGAAACTCTCTTTTTTCTCAATATCAACGTGCTTGAAAACCCGATCTTATCCGAATCACAGTTAATACCACATCGGCGATTACATGTCGGCCATGAACGTAGGACAACGCAGCGGTTATCATTAGCGTTGGGTTTTAATGCGGAATACAACCTGAGCAGAAGAAAACACAATCGGTCAGGACTGGAACTGGAGAATACTTTCCACCGAGTGGTCAATATGTTGAAATCAAGAAAAACAGTTCGTTGAGACAGCATAATGATGGGTGGTCAAGTGCAATATCCAGATCCTCATGGGATATTATATCTTTCTCAAGAGATTATTGGAGCTGGCCACGTCATTGCCTTTGATACCTTTGGGGATATGGACGGTAACCAGCGATTTGCACCATGAGCCGAAAGAGCAACCAGTTCGATCCTAATGGAGTTAGCAGATCATCATTAGTTCCCTTCAACCGGATATGATTTCCAATTCATTTTGATTGATTATGATCCGATCCTGGCGCGCAAGAACTCATTTCAATCCCAAGGTTACAATATTGTGTCATCATTCTCGATTGACGGCAACGTGCCGTTTTTCACGATTTGAAAACGGGGACAAATATCGGGATTCGAACCATGATAACAGGTGACGCGAACCACAAGGAGATGACACCATACTGCCAGTCGAGAATGATGAAACGGTTTTGTAAAAGTTGCTCTGACGTGCGATCTCGCGAGTCAAGTTCTGGTCATAATCAAATCTTGTGATTTTGGTCGTCGAATCGATTCATGACTTATTTATTTTCTGGAATCCTGCGTCACCTCAGCCAAAGCCTGTCAATGCTCGTATCGGTTTCTTAATGTATTCGAAATTTTGACAAGCAGATTTTGATCTGTCCGGTTCATTTGCGCCCGTATTTTAGAATTGAGATTTCAGATTATTGGTCAATCCTGTTCAATAAGTGGCATCGCTGCATTAATGATGCTATTGAGGCAGCATCTGCTTTATACACAGTGACTTGACTTGATCTTACTTAATCAGTTGGGTTATTTTGTGGATACTCTGGTGAGCTGCTTCTGCATGAGAAGGGTCAATCTCCAATCAGAACGAATTCGCTTTGATAAAAGTCCAATCATTGTGCTTTCGAACGGGACCATGATAGGTGAAAGTTTGTACTGTTTTTGCAGCAACAGTAGAGCACATAGAACTAAGGCCGTAGCATGAGCACGATTTGTGATCTTACGACTCATGTCCTTCATGATATTGCGCTAACCTCTTCAAACCTCTTCCTCTCGATCATGTTGCTAACACATCGACGCTAAAACTCACATCAGGGTGATTTCTAGCCCTGCCATTTGAGCAGAACGGGTTTAGAAAACAATGATTCTATGGGAGTCATCAGCCATGATGCGTCGCTACCGCTCATGGGATACTCAGATCATATTCCTACTGATGTCAAGTTTTAGGGAATGTGCAAAGCCATTTGTTCCCTTGATATTCAGGTCCAGCCTTGCTTCTCCATCTTTTCTCATGGATTCCAGAAGAATGCGGCTGTAGGGACCGCAGTCCAACGCCAGTCAAACGTAAATCTCTCTGAAGAAAATCAATTAGGGCATCATTGATTGGAGGTCTATATCGCCGGTTATTGATATTGCCAAAACCTATTGACGCGTCAAGGGGTTTATATATGGTAATGTCGTCAGGCCGTCATTGGCTATAAACAACAACAAACCATAGAAACGGGGACTCCTAGATGGACAACGGAAAGCAAAGTCGTGGGTTTCACTATTCTTCCGACATCCGATATGCGTCGCACAGATATAGTTCAAACTCGGCCAGATTATGCAATGAGGTCAAAGCCATTGGCGCCGGAAAATAAGGTTATCTGTGTAGTTGTACCGTCCGCAAGCTACGATATACCGTGCGGACTCATGCAACTCCATCGCAAACTTCAACCAAGAATGACCAAATGCATATTTATTGGATACTTAACCAAGCAAAAGGATATCATTTTTTCGGTCCAAAAAGAAATCGCACGCTCACGGTTAAAGAGAGAAGGTTGTTTACCTAGCCCGTCGGCGACTTCAGTAAGTTTGGTTCAAACGGTTACGCGATCGTATTGTCAACCAATACATTTGAGAGTGCACTCGTGTCTCGGTATGAATATCTGGGTAAGTTATTCTAGTTATTCTGTCTATGTCGGATGGGATGGATCTGTGGATCAGTATCATTTCTTTGTATTATATCCATCCGATGATCCAGAGCCTCAAACATTTCATAATAAAAACCCATCACACCCATTCAAGTATCGACTCTAAATTCTCAAGGACGCATAAGGGGTGCTTATTTTCTTCGAAAACGCTTGCCTCATTCGCCGTCGCTCACAGTTTCCAAACAACTCTTTGTAAACAAAAAGTTGCTACAAATACCTCATTATCGATGTTTCGCCACCATCAATACCCGGCGTCACCAGCGAAACTGATGAACACTAATATGTGTGGTACGGCGGAAATTTCGGCCCAATCATCCTGAATTCCGCACCGAACGCCGGTCCATTGGGCTCACTTCACTTTGTTCGCCCCGAATTCCGATCAGCAACTTCAAGCGCGATTGGGCAATTGATGAATACGTCGCCAATGTGGGTGGAGTTCGACGTCCCACACGGGTGTGTGAAATTGATCGATACATCAGGGAAGTTGAGGTGCTATCCATCAGGAAAACACCTCAGGGCGCAAGGATCAACCATAAAGCGCGTTTCGATTATGATCCGTCCTGAACCCTCGGATATGCGGTATGATATTCCTCTGCAATTGTACAGCTCTCTGGTCAAAACCCCAGTGGCGAATGTATTTCTGACCGGGAGGGTCTTGAAGGTGAAACGGTTCGCCATGGCTGGGGCCGGAAGTCCAGGCAGGGAAATCTTCGTTATTGTTTTCCGGGCGCTACGAGATGCTGTTGAGAGCGCCAATGGACACGCTCGGAAGGTGATTGAAAGTCCCAGGTTTCTACGCAAGCTAAGGTCGCTGACCAAACCTGTTGGATTTCACGTTGAGTCGATTTTGGTCGAATCGATATTAATGGCCGAGGTGGAGGAAGATCCCTCGGCGGAGGAAGATCCCTCAAAGGCTCTTACAACATCCATCAACCTATGGGATGACGTTGCAGCACCGGCGAATCATGACGGAATTGCTTGGGGCGCAAAACCGACTGTGTCGACAATAGTAAACGACGGAGCGGCGATCAGCCGCCACGGCAGAGGAATGGTCGACGTTGACTCGAGCGAAGGGGAAGGGTGGTTAAGCGGATGGTCGAGTGAATCTTCCTACAGTATGTTGGACAATAGCTCATGATTGATTCCATGTCGAATTTCGTCTTCGCCCTTTTGACAATACAATCGTGAAATGTTTTCATGAAAGTGGATTGAGCACTGAATTGTCTTTGACATCAGTTTGGTTTATAGTCAATGATTCAACTGAAGTGATATCGAAAGGGCACTGCTTACGATCAACATCAGGCTTGCCGTTAGTGGCCAGAAGCCCGGGTTTGGTGATTCCATCTCAATATCCTGTTGTGATCTATTGGGGCACAATGAAACCTCCAAAAAAGAGCATTGGTTTGGATGGCGCCTTTGTCTGAAGATGCTCATGCTCTGTTTCGTTTGAAAGTCTGTAATATCGATATGATCGCGTATACCGAGAGAGCAGGATTGTCATAAAAAGATCTTCCCGGAAAATCGATGCAGACGCAGCAACTTATATTGCAACTACAAGATCCCATGCTACAGATCATCTTTCTAATTCCCACATGAATAACCATTTTGGTGTGCTCCACTTTTTCCACAGCACTTTGTTTCAATCTCAAATCTGAGAATTGCACGCAGTTTTGAAATTGCTGATTTTTAATCAAGGTTTTTCAATATGCGCAGAGGAATCTTGCGGTACACTGTACTGTTTGACCGCAAACTCACTTTGTTTGTAATTGTCTGAACATCTTCGTCGTCAATCAACGATTTAACTTAGACGAATTGGTCTTGATTCTAAAACAGGCAACTCTCCCTTGTCAACACAAAATAGAGCGCAGATTGGCGGATCAGGGGGCCTGTGTGAACATCGTTGCGGTCAGGAAAAACTGGGATGCAATCCGTGCCCACCTCTGAAATGAGTCGCCACCTGAATCACCTCGCCATACTCGTCTTCCTCAATAATAATCACTGTTAATTCGTCGCCATCGTGCGTTACAAGCCGTACCCCTAAAACCAATGGGACGTATCGTAGATGCTAGTCAGGGTAACGTTGCGCTACCGGCAACACGGCCAGTCATTCGCATCTGCCCGCTGTCGATATACGGGCCCCGAAACTCAACAAATGAGAACTGGGAGTAGTTTTGTCTTGTTGAGTTGCTCACCGACAGCGAGTTTGGGCTTATAGCCTGTTAGAATCAAGTTTATTCGTTCAGCCCGAACGAACGGTTTCGTGAAAAACAACGAATAGGTAGATTGTTCGAGAATGGCGACATCGCAAACGGAGACCGTCCATGGAACTGGCCTCCGTGTCAGGTCTCTGAACAGCACCTATACTCGACAATTACAAGTCGAGACAGGATGATAGGACCCGCGATTTAAATAATGAGGAACCGGTATGGTGATTTGAAACATGATAACAGGTAACGCGAATCAAGGGAATATGACACGATACTTACAGTTGAAGACCATGAAACTGTATCGTAAACGGGACCTCGCGAGCCAGGATCAGATCATAAGCAATTTCAGCGAATTCTAAATTCGTCCAGTTGAAGGGAATCAATAATGATCGGCTAACTCTCTCAGGGGTGACCCGCCTTCTCCATTGGTTTGTCAGGCCACCACGGTTGTCGTCCTTTTCACCAGAGTATAAACGGCAATGACATTAAATGAAAAAAAATAAAGAAGAATTAATATCCCATGAAGAACTATTTATTGCACTTGACCACCCAATCATAATGCTGTTTCAGCGAATTGTGTTTCTCGATATCAATATATTGACTCGGAATCCCATTCGGGTGGAAAGGATTCTCCTGTTCAGACCGGTTGTGTTTCTTCTGCTCTGGGTTTCTATTCGGCATAGAATACCAGCGCAGAAAACAGCTTTGAAAATCGCTTTTGGCAATGTGTATTAGAAAGAAAAAAAATTGTCATAAATTATCTTTTGAAAACAACCCAGATCTCGATGTTTCGACGATGATGATTTACAACAACGACGGCAATATCCCATTCCCTTTAATTTCATTTTTACTTGCCAATCTTCCATTGAAAGAACATTCTTCACTTGCTGGAAAAAACGCCAGGTATAGCAAAGAGTATAGAGACTGGGGGGCGATATTATTTTTTACAAGAAGGCCAGATGGCCAAACTCAAGATTGGAGGGGGCATTCAAGGGGTTCACGCGACAATGCGGTTTGACTGCAAGGGGGAGCACAATGGAATTGCTAATCTACAACCTAATCGGGACAACATCCACGTCTAAACATTGACGGGAAAGAGGAACAGGATTATGCCAAATAATACCTTTGTAAAATTTCAAGGCAACAATCCATAAAATTTCAACTTTGTCTTGGAGAGCTTCATCAGAAGGAGAACCAGACTATTCATGGTGAATGTCATCCAGTTGAACGCCAGAAATTCTGAACTGGTTTATCAAGGAGAAGAACTCAAAAATACAACAATGAGTGCTACTCAACAGCGTGTCTGTCTGAATCTTGAAGCCATGAACGTGACCGAGCCCAGGAGTGCTGGTGTTGATACGCCAAAACCGCCAGATACCAGAGCCCCGTCGCCTGCATTTCTTGAGGCTGATTTTGAATTCTTTGCATTGTAATACCTGCTGTTCGATTGTTTCGGGATGTTTTTCGCAATGCCTGCACTTTTTTGTGTTTCCAATTAAATGTTGCTGAGGTGTTGTCTGCATCTGCTGTGTCCAGTGCGCGCTCTGTTAATTAGCATTATGGGCTCGAATTCACCTGGTATTTTGCAAAACCTGTCTCTATCTGGGTAGTTTGGGAAGTGACCGCAAGTTTGATGTTCGCCTGCAGAAGCGTTTCAAGTTAGTTCTTTCGTATTTCCGAAGTTGAATTTAAAGGATGACATGGTCCATGCTGATTTTGGACCCAATTTTCGCCCCATCTTTGCAAGTTGATCGATTTCCTTGCTTCGTCCTATCGCTTTTGATTTGCATAGTCAAATGTGTCATTTTTAGTGTGGACATGACTT
This sequence comes from Spongospora subterranea, assembly GCA_900404475.1. NCBI lineage: Eukaryota > Endomyxa > Phytomyxea > Plasmodiophorida > Plasmodiophoridae > Spongospora > Spongospora subterranea. The sequence goes on along the minus strand of OUQQ01000122.1, from coordinate 16,183 downwards.
GAACTGTAACGTACTAGCTGTCGACAGCTGAAAGTCATGATTTCTGACTGGGCCAGCTGTCGACAGTTATGAATTGTCAAAAACTTAACGGCACAATTAAAATATGGGCTTTCCTCTGGTGGACCTTGAGCTTATCTGCAACAGCGGAAAAGGCACCTTTGACAGGGTGGCCATGGTCATGATCTTTCAAATGCTCTGCAACGCAGAGCATTGGTAAGCATTGGACATTTAGGGTCTTTCCTATTATCAGCCCCCGCTTCCAGGTTCTGATTCATCCTAGATGCTTGGGCCCGGTACGCCAAAGATTTTGCAAACAAAACAAGGTGTTTGAAGATGAATTTATAAAGAACGATAAGTGAGCATGACATTGTAACAACGGGATTCGCTTAGTTTCATCGTTGGTTTCATATGAAAATTTGCAAAAAAAATGCCGCCAAAATCCCGCGAGGACTGCGATCATGGGCAATTCATACCGGACAGAGGGAGCATGTGCATTTGATTGTGTCGGGTTAATTTCGCTAGTAGTCGAGCGGAGTCTGCCACACTAATCAATGATATCCACACTCGTGATTGTGCATTGATGAATACGTCGCCAATGTGGGTGGAGTTCGATATTTCCATACGGGTGTGTGAAATTGATCGATACATCAGGGAAGTTGAGGTGCACCTCAGGGCGCGATTAAGATCCGTCCTGAACCCTCAGATACGCGGTATGATATTCCTCTGCAATTGTACAGCTCTTTGGTCAAAACCCATTGGTTTCTCCATTGGTTTGTCAGGCCACCACGGTTGCCGTCCTTTTCCCCCAGAGGTATAAACGGTAATGACATCAAATTAAAAAAATCAGGAAGAATTAATATCCCATGAAGAACTATTTATTGCACTTGACCACCCAATCATTATGCTGTTTCAGCGAATTGTTATTCTCGATATCAATATATTAACTCGGAATCCCACTCGGTGGAAAGGATTCTCCTGTTCCAGTTCCAGACCGGTTGTGCTTCTTCTGCTCTGGGTTTCTATTCCGCTCAAAAAACCAGTGCTTATGATAACCACTTCATTTCGTATCATTGCCGATGCGTTTACTGAGCGTGATTCGGAGGAGATCGGCTTTTCAGGCACGTTAGTATTAAAAAAAAACGAGAGTTGCTGAGACCGTTTAATGATGGTTGGTGATGAGAGATATCTAGTAGTTGGTGGGATGATTGAATGGAACTCGTGGTTTGAATTATTGAATTCCGGAGATTGGTCTTTGACCCTTTTGAAAATAAACTCGATTGAAGGATTTTAGTAAACATTCATTACATAGTGAGCAAATTGCGAGGCAATGGATCCGAAACGAATAATCGTAGAGAATAGTCGCTCGTGTATGGACGCAAATCCCAACATCACAAAAGCTGTTAAGGTTACCCGCCTTAGTTCTTAAGTGTTTACAAAAAAGTGCAGCTTCCTTGATAAAGTAATGACTCCCAGAATGTCAAAGAAAACTACCGATTGAGTAAGATCAAATTAAGTTGATATAGAATACAGGAAATAACGCCTCGACATCATCAGATATGCTGGAGAGATGCCACTTATTAATTTGGGTCGACCGATATTTGAAACCTTGCTTCTGAAAATACGAGGGCAGAGTTTAACCGGACAGCTCAAAATCTGCTTGACGGTGTAGTCAAAATTGCGAGGACGACAACCCGTTTATACATGAATTGTCGGGAGACACCCATAGGCCATAGGAGAACCGAGTGAGAATCCTACTGTATCTGGATAAACTTTTGACCTCCTATATACACTTTGATGTGCCTTATTATCAGGCTATTGCAAGACGGAATACCTATTAATTGGCTTTCCCGATAGCACCCTCCAACAGTACACCACCTATGGCGCAACCACTACCCCAGGCACTGGAGCTGTTCGCCTTTTCCTAGTCGCTAAGCTCAACTTCGTCGCCGTTCTCGGAAGTTCCGCTTAGCGACTATGCCACCATGCCGTGTTCTGGATGTCGAAGGGTTGTCGGTCGACACGACGGAAGAGCAGTTGAAGCAGTTCCTGAACTGCACCGCGGTTGACATTCCGAAAGATCGCCGGTCGGGCCTCAGTATGGGATATGGATATGCGTATTTCAGCACTACTGAACTGGCCGCACATGCATTGACACATCATTCCCGTAAATATCAACTGAATGGCAACTCGATCACGCTGCAATATTCAATTTCGCGTCATCCGGACCGATTGGCCGCGGCGGAAGACTCGCGCGCCACCCATCGTCCTTCTGTTCCATCGCGGTCGTATCGCAATGACCACGAAGACTTTCCAGCAAAAGGTCAATGTATACATTATCCTCATTGCAAGAAAGGTGATAGGTGCGATTGGCTCCATCTGGACGCTGATGGAACCGACCGACGTTTTAGCTCGCGAAACGGCAACGAGGCTCGACATTATGAGTCGAGACATGATGATAGGACCCGCGATTCAAGAAACGGGGACTGGTATCGTGATTCCAAACATGATAACAGGTACCGCGATTCAAGTGGAGATGACAGACACCGCGAGTCGAGAAATGATGATCGGCATCGTGACCCTAGACCAGAAGGGAGATATCGCGAGTCAGGATCTGATCATAAATATCAAGACCGAAGTCGGAATTCAGCCGGTAGACGGGAACGAGATGAACGACCACCTGTATCAAAAGCGATCGGATCACGTAAAAGGTGCAACCATCATACAGACTGTTTAGAAAAAGACTCCTGTGAATATGAACATTTTGGCGACAATAAGGTGGATGTTCGCATCGCAGGAATTGCCGGGTCTGGCAAAGTATCACCGCCAGCGACTCCAGTCAGTGTCAATCGACGTGATGACCGTGATCGATCCCCGCGTTCGCGCATCGTTAGTGTTTCGTGACCAAGGAATCAAGGTCAAGGAAGTTGAACCCAGAAAGCAACTTTACAAATAAGATACCTATATTAATTCTTGAATCCAAAATTGTGAGGAAACGGAATGAGTCGGAAAAAGTGATATCGTGAACCTAATGAAATAAAGAGATACCGAACTCGTCAAACCTGGTCATGGGTCACAAAACGAGGCGCTCTTCTTTGTTTGATCGGCAATGCTTTTTGATTCAACCTGTTCCTGTGTTGTCCATTTTACAATGTCAGGCGACCTGCGGTTCTATTTCAAAACTGCAAGGACCATACGTAAGTACTCTCCACCGCAAACCTTTTGCGCTCTTTGATTTTTTGACGTTTATTCAGTTGATTACTTGGTTCATGGTTTTTGTTGCCTATTATTAAAAAGGATTGAGGACTTCGCGATTTGTCTGTGGGAACACCTCAAACTCATCCATTTCATGTTCCAAGCCTGCTCAATACCAATTTCAATCACATTTTCAGTAACAACACTGTTCAAAAGTGGACATATTTCGGAATTCGGTTTGTTCATTATCTTCACGAATCAATGATATTCATCGCCACCGAACGTATTCTCACCGCTGTATTCAATGTATAGGAATCCATCTGGACCCCTTTGTTCTTCATATACGGTCGATATAAGCGCTGCTGAAAGAATTAATTTGGTTCAGTTCTTTATGCAACAAAACTCTCTGCAGTACTTACATGTGGGCGGCAGTGTGTTATTGATAAACAAGAAAATGCCCTTCTCGGGAGTCAACTGAATGCGCTTCCGGATCACATACACGAACTGGCCAACCGTGAGATCGCATGGCACCAAATACTTCTTCTTATCAATTTCATCAATCTTACTCTTGGGCGACTTTTCGCAAATCACTGGAATCCTATCCGGATACTTGGCGCGAATTCGCTGGGCCTCGGCCTTTCTGACTTCTGCAACAAAACCGAAGACGGTCAATGAGCGTGAAATCAATATACAGCCAGATTTCCATACCAAAATCGTGCTGCTCCATGAACGTCGCCATGTTTGAAATGAATGAATATTATCGGTGATGAAAGCACTTAGTGCGAAAACAACAGGCGACCGGTGGGGGCGGGTCCGGCTATTGGTCCTGGCAGTGATCGGATCATGGTAAGTCACACACTGTGGCCGGTCCACGGAGCCAATCGGATGATATGAACCGGTAACGGATGACTGATATTGTGTATCATCAGGATGTGGCCTTTCACCAGGGGGGCCGTATTTGATAATTGTAGTTGGGCACATAAATAAGAACTGTCTGCCAATCAACGATTCGCCATCTGTGGTTATGTTGGCTCATGGCCTATTGCCTTGCGGTTCCTAGTTGGTTTTAAATCTGCAAAAATATCGTAGATCATCTTAGGTTTCGGTTTTACGGCAATATATTTATAAGTTATGGGCATTTATCTTGTAAATTATGAGCACTCCAGCTCCATCAACAGCTGTTGCTTCCGGTACAGCAGCAGCTGCTGGTCCAGCTCGGCCGACGTCGGAACCGCAAGCGGGGGACGGGGATCACGCAGAACCGACTCCAGATCACGAATGGTATCGGCATCCTTCTCAGAATCATCAACGCTTTCCAACGCTCCTTCCCATGCCTGAATCTCAGCGTCACGTTCAACTCGCTCCAGTTCAGCCATCTCTTCATCCAAAAACCCAAAATAACGAGGGTTCGTGGCGGCATTCATTTCCTTCAAATCACGTCGAGCGACTTGAGCGCCAGCCGCTGCCCGTTGTTCCAAAAGCTCTCGGACGCCGGGAAGATCACGTGCAGCACCGAAATACATGTAACCACCATGTCCACGAACAACCTTGCCGTCGGCATCGGTGACCTGGGGCCCGCGCGCGTAGTCTCCCCCGCCCAACTGAAGGCAGCGAGTTTCCCAATGTCTTTTCTCGCCCAGTAGCTTGTTGATTTGGTCGTTGAGGTCTCGAATACGATGCTCTCCGATGCCACCATTTTGAATACGAGTCACCGACATGCTAATCTCACGCAAAACCTAAGAGAAGCATTGACGAAAATGAAACTTTTGCAAAACATTTCGAGTTAAGATTCACTGAACTTTGGATAACATATTGAAGATTCAAAACAAAAGTTTTCGCAATAAAAAGAAGGTGCATCGCCAGATAACAAAGTAAAACACATTCGCCTCAAAGCTTTACGCATGGTCAAACAAACACCACATGCATAACGACTAACAAACTAATAATGACAAACTTGAACCAAAAATCGAAGGTGGAAAAAGAGAATTCAGAATGTGAGGAGTTGAACAAAGTAACAAAACCGATTGCCCACAAATTGAAAAAATAAAATTAAGCACGTTAAAAACAAAGAAAATGAACAGGAAATGGTAGATGATAGTGACTGAGGCTTTTGTTAACAAGCGCTTGTGCTCAGGTTCATAAACACACCTGTTTGCGCCATTTATCGGCCTGAACAAGTGTTTGACATTGACTGGTTAGGAACGGGCGGCGTGCCTCTTTAGGCTGAGGCGCCGCATCTCCTCGTTTATACGCCAGCCACCTGTTCAGCATCGACTGTGCCTTCTCCTCATTCCGCGCCATTGCACCAAGAGAACGATCGGATCAACCCCAAATCGACCAGAAGCTGTAAATGGCGTACGAGACCCAGCCCGAGTCACGGACTGTGACTGTACGACCACACAACGTGGAAAATCAGAAAATTGCAATTGACCTGCTGAAATTCGTTTAGTTCAAGAATCGTTGAAGTCTGGTTTGTTCATTTCAAGTAGCAGCTGCACATCAGGGCGTCGAACCGTGAATATGTTGTCGCAGCTTTTCCAATGTTCCGCTGGGAAAATTTCGCTTCAAAAAAATCATGTTATGTTTTGACAGCACCATATGTACATTTCAATATCATATTGCCATCATCTTCCAGTCAATAAGTCTTGAACCAAATGACAAGACATTTCAATATCATATTGCCATCATCTTCCAGTCAATAAGTTTTGAACCAAATGACAAGACATTTCAATATCATATTGCCATCATCTTCCAGTCAAGAAGTCTTGAACCAAATGACAAGACATTTCAATATCATATTGCCATCATCTTCCAGTCAAGAAGTCTTGAACCAAATGACAAGATACAATTAGTAACTTTAATAGAGACTTCAGAACAATTGCACGCAACAAATGTGCGACGTTGACCTTCTACTGACAAATAGAAGTCAAATAGGTTCGCTTGACTGATCACCCAATTTCACGACTGTGACTTTACCAATCTGGTGCATCAACAGTGAGTCCAAACTTTAGTAGATTGGAATGAAGAAACTTTCAGAAGTGGTGGTTGATAAGGTTCTTGTGCTTATCTTGATGTGATATCTGCAGAATTTCATTTGGATATATTGCAACAGCCAAAATACCAAGATATGAATTTCAGGTGGATTTAAGGTCCTTTAGTTTGATGATGTGTCCAGTAGCGAGATAAGAGCCTATAATGAGGCCAACCGATATGCAGAACGAATTCAAGAGAGAAGTGAATGTAGCAACAAGCCATCAAAATGAAACTGTCAAAGAATTATGATAATACCATAAACACAGCGATCATCCGACCAAAAGCACACCGATGTTAGTTCTGGTACGAAGTCAGAAACGATTGATCATGAGCGTCCGAGGGAGATTGTTTTATGCATTAATCAATGGTTGACTATGAATCAACAATCACATTGACGGACAGTACAACAATTAAAGTGGACAAATTGATGGGAATTACTCTTTATTGTAAATCAAACTTGGTTAGTGATGAGGGTACTACCGTCCTTTCTGAGAAAAGTAATTGAGATGAAAATTATAGCGATCAAGAGAACAAGGACAGCAATTCCTGTCAGAATCCATATTGCACGACATGGCGAGGACATTGGTTTCTCCGCATTTTCCGAATTGATATCTGTTTGGACAATATCCGTTTTCAAAGCACAAAAATCACCAGATATCTTGTTTTCTATTCCACGAGATGAAGGAATGATTTCATCAGAAGAATTAGCTGTGGCGTCGGACTGCTGCGCGTCTGCACCAATCACCGTGCGAGACAAACCGGCGAGATTAATTTGGTCAGTCAAGAATGACATTTCAGGATGACGTAGATGAGGGTGACCCTCAACCTGTCGCTCTGGACTAAATACTGTCAGCGCCAAGATCTCGTCGACCTGAAAACGTTGGTAGGTCAATATCCACATGACATGAGCGATACGGGAAATGGGCTGGTCATGGAACACATCCGACATCTCATTAGACCATTCAAGGGGCTCATCATCCACGTTCGTCTGGAGCTCTTTATGAAGCTGATGATGGAGGTTGTGCTGATACGACCTAGGATTGTTTTGGCGGAGATCAGCGATAAATTGTGCATATACATCTAAAGTGCCGTATTCTTTGATGATGGACACATCCTCCTCGTCCCTCCGAATATATCCTTCCAAAACAGACAACAGTTTCTGGTGGCTACGATATCCGTCCGGCAGAACAGACAATATTTCGGACGCGAATCTTTGGGAAAATTGGTCTTGATCGACTTCATTGGCCGAATTGACAGACTGAACGAATCCTTCAAATTGATTTAAAAAAACTCGAAATTCTTGCACAACTTGTACATCATAAGAATCACCCAAAAATGTGGAAACACTGGAAACGAAGGCTTCGTCGTCCAGAACACCGAGGGCGTGTTTGACGCTGTTGTTGTCAAATATATTCTTAATCTCGTTGATGGACTTGGCTGCAACAATAGACCATTCTGGATATAATTGTACATTATTCCCAGGGAGCCAATTAGAAACAAACCGGCCGAGATTAGCGAACACCCCATCGGACGGTTCCATAGTGGCCAATGATTCCATTTTCGAATATATATTGACCAAATTGTGGAAAGGGACTGCAACCACGGTCATAATCACCCCTAACAGCAGATCGGTAGATTTAAGAACAAGCCCATCAATAATTGCAGGGAGAAATTGAGAAAAAGGCGCATCGAGACGATAATTCTGCGATAATCGGGCCCGACCAAATTCAGATAGGCGAAGATCCCAATCATTAGTGGTCGGATCACCAGATGCCAGAACTATAACAGAAAATAAAGACACGTTAGTAACAAGTTGACACTATGGGATAATGGCGCCATCCTTACCATTCAATGCGGAGACATCACCATGAACAATACCCTGACGTTGAAGAGGAGATAGTATTTGTAGCACCTTCATCGTGTATTTCAATAGCAACTTCTCAACATCGTCAAATAGTGTAATTGAATCTGTGGATCTTTTAGACATTCCCATCTCGTCTATGGATTCAATTAACCATGACATAGATCTACTCCATCCGGCAGTCTCGTCCATGACAATACAAATGGCCTCATCCTCCTGTAGTGTCCTATCTCTAATATTGGCCCTCGACACATCAAGGCTATAACTGACATCCAATAGCTTTGGAATCCCCACCGACCCTTGTAATCGGGTCATTATTTCAATCTCACGAAGAGCATCTTCTAGGAACACATCATAGGACCCTTTCTTGATTACTTTGATCACGACATTAGATTTGGGAGAGTGTAAGGACTTTCCTGTGTACAGTGAATACCATTTTCCACTATCTATTCGTTCGGTAAAAGAGTATTCGTTCGATACCGAATTCAGGCGCTGAGGGAGTGGAAGGTCATCATCTGAACAAGCGAACGAAATCGTTAGAATCACGATAACCGCGACCGTCTGAAAATAAAGAGTCTTCATCTTATAATCGATAGGAGTTGCTGAAAGAAAGGCCCTAGTCGTGAATGCGATTCTTTAGCAATCACGGTGACCTAACTGCCGTGTTTTGACTGCAATGCCCAGGTCACGGCATTTTACCGACAGGTAACAGTTGACCAATGGCGCCGCCCTTTTCACCATGCGGTGTCCGAAACCGTTCTATATTCACACATCGATGGGTTCCTTAGATGTGGAATTGGTGAGGGTGGTCGGGCAGGGAGGGCAGAGGAGAGGAGAGGGGGAAAACAGATTTTGGGTCGATTTGACTCAGTTGAGGGTGTACAGTTCCTGGAGGCTCCTTGTAACGAGGCGCCGGTTTCCACGAACGATCGCCAATGACACGTCCGTGAGCAGTTGTTTAAAGGATGTCTTGATGGCTTGACGTCGGAGTGCGTCGGTATTGCCGAGGAGCGCTTGGGACGTTTCGAATTCGGATATTAATTCAGCAAGTGTATGCGGTAACACATTTAATTTATATGCGTTGCAACTATGGGGTCCGCTATCCGAATTTGAAACGTCCCTAGCGCCACTGTTGAAACAGGTGTAGAGGCTCGGAGTTCTACACCTGTTAGTGTGGTGTGGCTTTTTTGGAAGCCATCCGCATCGCAAGCCAACACCGTCGATTTCGCAGCCTCACAGAAAAACAGCAGTTTCGCATCAACTTTGCCTGGATAGAGGCGCGCTGATTGCCCCATTACCGTCGGCAACACCGACCCACTTTGACGTCAAGCAATCAAGTCATCCTCTAAACAACTGCTGAGAACGTCTCAATCATTGCTCCACTGTATTACAGTGCATCACATACTGGTATACTTGCTATGATTGTAGCAATTGGCTCCCTGGTCAAGACTCAATGAAATCAGCGGATTTATAGACTATCACCAGTTTGCTTGTCTTTTATCTCTATAGGCTGTGGTCGGATATTCTCCCTCATTCTTGTCAAGGTGAGGAATTGCTATTTGGCAATAATCTGATTACCAAAAAGAGGGCGGATGAACTGTTGTGTCTATTATGATAAACCCTAGGTCATTCCATCAAATGTGTCATATGATCATCATATACAATATCAAAATTCTCCCATCCTTATTGCGCTCTCAGGGACAATGTGGCTTTTGTTTTGTCTCCCGTCACTTGTTCCTCCCGCGATCGTGTTTCCCACGACGTCGTTGTTATCAGATTTCGATCGTGGGAACAATCTCACATTGTTACGAACAGTTCATATTCAACACCCAACTCATCATATCCTCACCAGGTTTGTGTCGTAGTATTTATTTGGGAAAAATTAGATAGTGCTGCCGAGCCAGATATGAGTGGCAGCCCCTGTTAACACAGGATGCCCTCTATACCATTGGCATCACCACGACCAAGACCAATGGAAACCCTCATTCATTATTATCGCAATGAATCTATAATCTGCCACTTAACACCAATTTAAGTCCCAGTAGACGGCGATATCTGATAATACTCCTCTGACAAAGGCACTGTATTCAATCAGGGGTTTTACAACATCTTGTTTCTTCGGGTTTATATGAGTGCAATAGCCAGCGATCAATTGATACGATCGCCGGACGGACGGCGATTTTCCAGTCGAGTCCGTAGACGACAAAGGTCTCCCCTGAAAAAGGAAAACCTTAACCCTGCCGAGAATCGCCACACCTGGGGATCCCATCCTTTGCCTAACGATGTTGATAGCAATCGCTGCTGGCGTTATGGGCGAATGGGCGGCCGTCCATCGTCAAATCCTAAAGCAAACCCGAAAAACTGGTCGTCGCCCAGATCTGCTCCTGGTAATGAACTGGAATGTGTGCTAGCGCCATCTCTATCTAACGTTATTGGGCCATTTTAAGGTGCCAGGCAATTCGATTCCGGCCAGGAATGCGGGGGACCTGGCACAGACACACATGTGCGACAAGTTCCAATCCCGGTAATGACTATCGTCTCTCATACCATTGATCAGGGTCTCTCATTACTTCCTTTGTCCTTGGCAATCCATCAGACACTCGTTCTATAAATATTATGCACGAGAGTCTACAAGTCCATGTCCGACCATTGTTGTTGGTGGTGAACATGACCCTAGTAACTATCTATTCGAGATGTATTGTCGCCATTTCGTTTCCACACACCTCCATTCCACTATTCAACATTTCCCGATTTTCGCTTTCATTTTCTTCGCGTTGTGATAAGTTTACTTCATCTGTGAATATTCGGCATCATCGTCGTATTCTGCGTTTGTTTCACAAAATTATCACCGATCTGTTGATTTATTTTCCGTTATTAGGTATTTTGGTGGTTGGTTAGCCCCACGTATATATTATCTTGGCGCATCAGGCTGCGTTAGATTCGGCGGTTTGCGTATCGCCGGCATCTCAGGCGTGTACGATCAAGAGCGTTTCGACACCGGTTATCATGAACCGTTTCCCTTACGCGCTGACGACCTACGCACGTTCCCGTTTACTCGACAAGCCGAGCTGTTCAAGTTGCGCCAAATTTCGGGCGGTGTTGATCTGGTTCTCTCATACGATTGGCCAACCGGCGTGACGCGCCATCTGGACGATGATGGCGGCTCCTTGTTCGAGAGATATCCGCATGTGGCTGGCGGCAACGGCCGCGCGGTTGGCAATCCTCATCTGGACTCGGTCCTTAAACACTTGCAGCCACAATATTGGATCGCCGGAAGGCATTATGTAGATTTCACATCTCGAATAGAACACGACTCCGAACAAGGCTAGTTTTGCCCATTGTTTCACTTTCAGTTTTATTTCCGATTTTTCCCCAAAAGTTAGAACAAGAAATCTTCTCAAAATTCTTGCTCCTCGTTACTATTGCAACGTTCAAAACACAAAACTTAATGGGTTTCAATTTCAGTGCTAAAGGCGTCGATGTTTTTATGCGCTGAGCGCTCTGCTCGCAAGAAAGTCTCGGTTCGTTACCTGGAATTACCAGATATTGAAGGATCGGATCATGTTTTGTCTTATGATCCGGAATGGCTGACTATCCAGCGCCTAACGACCCCCTTACTTTCCACCAACATTCTTGCTCCATTGCTCACAACCTCCGACCTTACACCCGCTCAATTTTCATCCGTTCGTATATTATTCCGCTTTCTGCTGCGCCTATTCTGGCGATGCTGTTTTCGTTGTCGGTTTTTTTGTACTGTTGTTTGTTTTTTCTGATTCGCTTGGTTTTGTCCCTACTGCTCGTGTTTTTGGGACCTTAATTTTTTTCATGAGTCAATTTATTGTCTGTCCTCTGGTATCTATATATCATGATTGGCTTACCTCGTTGACGTTCTGTGTCGCTCCCGTTCCGCGAGAATATTTTACGTGTTATTTGAGGCTGATTTTGGTTTCACTGTCAGGAAAGGAGGGCTGTGGAGCGGGAATTCGCAGGCGATTACGTCATCCCACCTAATTTCGAGCGAACAGTCAAACCTCACAGGTAAATTGTTTCACTCATGCTCTATTCAACTCTGGACGTTTTTCAAGTCCGCCCTTCAGGTTCAACCATGATCGTTTGTGTTTGCACAAAGCAAAGAAAAAGCGTTTTATGCCATCTCTAAGTATCCAGAAGCTCTCTTTATTGCCGTTTTTTTTAATCTTCATGTTTTTTTTTGTTTTTCTCTTTTCAATTTTGCATAGTTATGTCACCGTGATTTTGACGTCCACAATTTGATTTAGCTTTGGAAACAAACCCGCAGTTGACGGCGTTCTTAAATCGTAACCAGTTGACTGATCCGTTCGAGGCGAAACGGAACCGATTTGTGGTGTCAAATGTGCATAAAGCTGAGCCAACCGAATTGGACCGTGCTCGAGGGCGTTTCGAAACTGACGACATAATGTGCAGCGTACGACAGGCGCCGATGCTGAAAGCGGCGATGAAGAAGGCTGCGATTCTGGATCGAGATTGTGACCTGATGAAGGAATTAGAAGAGGAGATGCGTCTGGAGGATGAGCCGCAAGCACCAGACAGAGGACTTTCAGTCGCTTTGCCAAAAGAAGCGCTAAGAAGGTGGTCACCGCTTCAAGCATCGTAAAGGCGTCTGAACAAATTTATTGCTATGGTATTTCACTAATAAGAAGAATTGATCATTCTCAGTCTTAGCAAGACATCAACTACACCCTTGGTTCAGGTATTTTAATTTGATAGCATATACTGCCATTTGCGTGTCTGTATTTTTCCAAAAATGACACCTTCCATATCGCATTGGTAAACTGTCATTTGTAGAAAACTCTACCTTCGTCAAATACGACTCGCAAAAGACGCATACGAACATTTTTCAAGGTGTTCCCCAGGGAGAGCAATAATTGTTTTAGACGCAACGATGGGCATGATGTCTTGACTACTTGACCGAGCGACAACTGAAAATTACGGAAAACGGCTCAACAGGAAGACAGTGCAGACAAAAAATAACAGAAGTTTAATCATGCACAGTGGAACGCATGCTCATTGAGCGAAGAACATGAACTGACCCTGTTCCTTCAGAAAACCAAATCGAGGTGATTCGCATTTCAGAGTTGAAAGCAGACGAACAATTCAAGAATTCCCGTATTACGAATGCCATGGTCGATACACACATAATGGAATACTCTGGAAGAGCATGTCAACGTAGAAACGATGAACTCACCGGCCATACAGTGTTTCGAAAAGAATGCAATTACTACTTAGATGGTTAAACTCGACAAGAAAAAGGTATTGATGCACACACACATCCCACCCGATACCGATAGAGCAACAAGGACACCTTACTGGAAGCAAGTAGAATTATCTACAAAGCTAGATAAGAACCGGTACTCATAACACCAGATATAGGAAATCACGCAAAACTAGAAGGAATTTTGGGGAGAGTTCAGAAAGGTCAATAATCCAGAAATACCTAGCAGAAACAACAACACCCTGAATATCACACTGGCAAATAGAAAAATGGTCAAACAGATTGCAATGCCACTGTGCAGTATAAGAATTCGTGAACCTTTGTATTACCAAACCATACCAGCTGACTTTCTAAGCTGGTTTTGATGCTACAGAACAGAAGTTCGAAAATGTAAATTGACTTTATGAGGCCGAGACCTGTGATGAAACCCATCCTCGGACGCAAGATAAATCTTTCTTGAACAATGAATTACGCCGGAACATCCGTATATCGCCAGCGAAGGATGGGTTTACGGCTCGGCGGTGACAAGTTGGTCAATGACGATCAATCCTTTTGACCAAGTTGATCTCGTTCTCGTCAGTCAGGCGGAATCAGGATTTCCAGTTCGTTAGGGCAACAATTTTAAAACTGTCAATGTCTTGGAAACAGATCTGGATGGACAAACCCGACGAAACTTCTCACCAATCTGGTTCAACACCGTCGCCATTGTAATTTTTGCTCTGATCGCTAACAGATGAACCTCTCTATTTATCAAAAGTTTTTTCCCAATTTCGAAAGGATTCGGTCACGATCTCGAATTACGGGGAATATGATGTCGGGGCCTATTCCATGCTGATCCATTGGATAGGTGGTTGGATCGTTAACATACTGGGAACCGTTCACGTCCTTTCCGTCATTCGTTCTCCATATCTGACTCTTCACCGTTGGTGTGGTCGCGTATGCGTTTGCGCCACCTAGTCTCTGTCTTGGCTGTTGGGAACGTCGGCGGACTCGAAATGGATGCTGCTGCCATTTTGTACGGCTCCCTTTGTTTGGCATGTTGTTGTGCAACGGGGTATTACGCTAGGGAGCGCCAGATCAAGCGTCATCGGCGTTGCGCACTACGATTGTATAAGTTGGGGTTCGGAAGCGTTTGCTATCGATTCATTTTACGGATTATGGACCTGCTGAATGAATATAGTCATATCAGTATCACGAAATTGACATTTTGCTTTTTGGCACTGTTCATACCAAATCTCAATGTCGAAGTTTATTTGCAGTTCACCCAGGAATTTACGTCGAACGTCAGAAAACCCGATTGTAAGAATAAACCACAATTCCACAACGCTGCAATCGCCATCATGTCTATTCTGTGCAGCGACTACAGTGGCGAACCAAAGGCTAGGTCGTTTGGGTGGAGAACAAACTGCACCAACTCTAATCAATCCTTCTGATGATTGAATAGAGCATCTCCACCGCAAATCCTTAAATTCACAGTCCCTATCCCTAAATATGTTCGAGCGGCCTTTTATAGGGACAGTTTTAGTGCGTCGGAAGTCCACCGCGAGGTACATATCCCCAAAAACGATCCGTATACCTTCATGTGTAAGGGTCTCGCCGGATGGAATGAGACGAGTCAGGCAACCGCAGTAGACAGCAAAGAGTGTGTATTGAAGGTAACACGGAATCAGATGATTCGACAATGAATGTCAAATCATCTGACAGTTCAACGTCCAGGAAGTAACGATGACTCACTCATCCGGAGATACTTGCGGGACTTAAGGTGACCCTGAGGCGATATCATGACGGGTAAGAGTGTCGCCTCTGGTAACGCGCTCTTGACAACGCTCGGCTATTCGCTTATCGATCCTTATCGAGGTCAGAATCAACTCCTCCAAGCTGCTCGGCATCGGTGCCCTAGCCAGGTCGTCCTCATTTAACTCAATGCGGTAGCGGTGAGCCTTCGCGTCGTCGTTCCATGGTGTGTCTACTGCAAGTTTCCGAAACTCGGCGGCATACGTCGATGCTGGGCGTCGTCCCTGTCGGATGTGTTCCAATCGGAATTTCCGACGTTCTTTTTTGATCCGGAACGTCGAACACCTTGAAACTGTCCTTAAAACGCCCCCTGTCTTGTATCACTGGGTCGTCTGCCTCAAGCATGGGTGAGACCCAGTCCAACGCCGGTCCCTTCAGTAAACTTATGACGTAGTCGACTCGGCGCTATCTGTCCAATTGCTGTTTGCTGGTAGGCTTACGATGAGGCTTATTTGGTTAAAAAAGGCTCGGAATATCCCTCAATTTCCGTCAAACGTTTAGGTGTCGCTGACCTTGGCCCTACGGAGAAATAGGTCTGTCGGCATACCGAGCACCCGACACGACGCTCTTCGAATGATGTGCTATTATTGACGCTTGTGTTCTTGAACGTTTGTAATTCTTCGCGGAGATGCTGATAGGTTCTCGTGGCAGCGGCAAGATCTTGGCACTGTTTCTGGTACGCCTCCATCAACTGTTCATAAGACGGGACAGTCGACGGCGCTGAGGCGGTGTCAGGTGTGTTCATGATGGTGACGGACGGAACTGGGCTAGGTTGGTGTGGTGGAGAGTTCCAATAACAATGTCAAGATCGGTCGATTAAAGGACGAGCGGGCGGGCTTGGAGACATGGAACGATTACGGCGAACGGATTCGGAGACGCGGGCGGACGGGCTTGGCGATTACAAACGGTGAAACGGAGGTGACCGGTTTTATTTGAGGTTATCGGAATGACCAAAAACTGCGGGAACTGGATTGCAGGAATATTCCAAGTGTACTGACTTTGGAAAGTAAAGCCAGTGGTATAGGTGAAGGTCTGTAAACAAAGGTTTACAC